>JAECUM010038759.1:0-12039 GCA_016617855.1 Megalonaias nervosa | reverse complement strand
AGGTATTTGTGTATATCGCTGAGTAACATAAATCAAGTCTGTATTTTTGTGTCTGCCTCGGGAAAATATCCGAGCTGGACTTGATTGTTTGTCCAGCGTCACATCATCATATACTACGAGACTATTAATACGTCCATCGAGATCATCCACGGATGGAGCTTCATCAATATCGGTGATAAAATCAATAATATCATTATCATCTTCATCTTCATCCAACGACTTCGCTCTTTATTAAAATCTTTAAGCACATCGTAGCATCGCTGATCATCTACGGATGGTGCCACTAAATACAACTTATCCCACTTGAGCCATCTCATTATTAGATTAAGCAACAATTGCGTCTTACCAGACCCAGATGGACCTATTATAATTGCTCTGATAGAATTTGGTAATGCTGCATGATGATTGATTGGCTCTTGCTTTCGTGTCGCTGAGAAATCAATGACGTCCATGTTGTACAAATATAATAAAATCATATGAATTTATATTGTGTTCGATGCAGAGCATCCACCCCCACCAGTGGATTAACAACAATAATAACAAAAAATAAAAAGCGTGCACTCGCATGCAAGTGTGTAAAATGTGGTACAAACAAATACAGATTTATTTCGTCTCGTACGAAGACAGGCGGTGATATCGCTGCTTCACTGGGAAATTTAGCAGGGACTCCATGGGCTAAATACCCAGGAGAAAAACATCTCCTGTGTTATAATTATTGTGGTCCTGGAACCCGACTTGATATCCGACTTGACGAACGAGATCAATCAAGAGCCGGAGAGTATCCAATAAATGCGATTGATCAAGCGTATCACATTCATGATGTCGCGTATAAAAATCCGATTTTACAACAACGACATGTTGCAGACGTGAAGTTGATTCACTCGTTAAATTCCATAAAAAATAAATCTCTCAGAGATAAACTTGCTAGCTTCCTAGTAAAACCTGCGATGAAAGGTACACTAATGCTAGGGGATGGTAATTAACCATAGATAACTATTATAATGGAATCGATTTATTATTGCCAACAGGATATTGGAGGGGTAGAGCAGCGATTAGTAAACTTGCTGATGCAGCAGGAGTCGCACGTTCTGTTGCTGCGAATTGGTTAGAGGGACAGGCAATATGGCAAATTTATATACCACCACCTAAAAAAATTCATTACGCACATTTTAATGTCAGCACTCCTAATGAAGTTCATCAAGCAGATATTTTGTTTTTACCTCATGATATTATTAAAATTGGTAAACGTCAATCACGCACACACAAATACTCGTTAACTGTCGTTGACGTTGCAAGTAGATATAAAGAAGCAGAACCACTATCAACAAAAACAGCAACTGAAGTTGCATCTGCTTTTGAACGAATTTATCAACGAGGACCTTTGCGATGGCCACAGCTACTACAGTTTGATCGTGGCAAAGAATTTCTTGGTGCAGTATCATCTCTGATGAAAAAACATAATGTCAAAATCAGACGAGGACATATGGCAATTCATCGCGATCAGGCAATCGTTGAACAATTTAATCGAACACTTGAGGAGCGGTTATTTGGATATCAGTAGGCGCAGGAAATATCCTTGAATAAAGTTCAGAAAGACAAAAGATCTCGTGAATGGGTTGCAAGACTACCAAGTGAGATACCTGCGTTAGATAAGGAAATTACTCGTGCAACTTCTATGAAACCCATCAGCGCGATCACAAAAAAAAACAACATAAACCTGTACAACGATGTGACTCTTCCTCAAAACAACTAGTATTAGGTAATGTAACTGTAAGATATTTATATGAACCTGGTGAACTTGAAGGTGGTAAAGAAAGAGCGACTGATCCTATTTGGAGTGTGACTACACATAAAAGATAAGATACACGAGTAGACCTGCAATCTACAAACTAGATTCAACGGATCCTCAGCGTGGATTTGTACGCGAACAATTACAGGTAATTCCTGAAGATACACAATTACCACCGCCTTCACTTCTGTAAAGCAGAACACTAGCAACCCTACGTCTGTTACATTCAAGACCTTTCAACATCACATTTTCGAGTGTGTGACCGAGATTACTAATAATTCTATCCACGGTGAATTATCTTGGATTATTATTCAGATACTGCCACAACATTACTGTATTACAGCTCGCACAATGTTTATTCTGTCGCTGTTTCAGTTTTAGCGCCATGATAAATTCAATATCAATATCAAATTCACGTTTATTTTGTTCTTGTCAGATCGTTGATAAACAGTTAATTTTTTCTTCACAACTTCGTTGTTAACTACATCATCGCAATTGTTATCAGTGGTTTTCTGAGTCATTGCGTATTCCATGATAACCCTTCGTAGCTGAGACATTCTTCTAACTCTTGAAACTGCTAGATAAAGCAAACTCGACCATTCGATCCTATCATCGACAATCCAGATATTTGTATCAGAAATAGTTAATCCCTGTGACGAATGAATCGTTATAGCATATCCTAGAGTCAGCGGAGTTTTGTCCATCGTTAATGGGCTCTCAACAGCACTCATAGGAACAACAACAATATCATTAAGAACGAGTTTTTCTTTCTCATTAATTCCAGGAATCTCAACTTCAATATTTTGTTTGCGTGTGTCTGCTGGTCGATAACAAAATGGAACAGATAGATCTTAAAACCTTTCTTTATGTAACAGAAATAATTGCTGTTGAAGTGTATCACGAATTATCACGAATTATCTTCCTACTTGCAACTATTATATCAGCAGGCTTCCATAAATTCCAAAAATCATTCATCGTAGTCTCTGGAATTACTTGACGCATTATCTCACACTGAATCTTATCTGGCTACATCCTGATCAATCTTTTAAATTCTTTCAGTGGTGCATCAATAACTCTATGATCATCAGATATCTCCTCATAATAATCTACGAACTTTTTCAGCCATTCGTGTGGAGATGATCCAAGAGCGGGTGGTGGTTGACCATGAGCACCACACATGATAACAGCAGTATTTCTCGTCAGTAACCAATCAAGAAATATTTCCAACGGTACCGTACATATTTCATCCCAGATAATAATCTTAGGAACATATTTCCAACTCACTCGTTGTGAAGTCCATTCATCTCCTTCCACTGAAAGAAACTATGTTACGTACACGAATTAACTCCTCGTTCGCTAATTTCTCTGGCGAGTCTATGTGTGGGTGTCAAAACAACCATATCAAAATTCCGAAATAATTCAATCGCACGTGTTGTTTTAACAGAATCTCCCGGTCCATTGAGATAAACAGCCTTATGTCTGGCCACATGATCATATACCGATGGAGCCGATGATTATTCCGATAAACGATTATTTTTACAATAATTATCCTTGGAAATATAATCGGCAGATTCAGAATAATTAATAATCTCTTCTCGTTTATTCTCCATTCGCCCCAAGACGCGTCATTTCCAATTTTTAACTGT
Source organism: Megalonaias nervosa (assembly GCA_016617855.1). Taxonomy (NCBI): domain Eukaryota; kingdom Metazoa; phylum Mollusca; class Bivalvia; order Unionida; family Unionidae; genus Megalonaias; species Megalonaias nervosa. The sequence continues at coordinate 8,604 of JAECUM010038759.1, read as the reverse complement.
CTCAGTGATTGTGTGTATTTTTTATTGATATAAAATGAATCTCTTGCGACTCTAACCTCGGTATCAGAAAATCTATTTATCATCGATACTAAATTTATCGGAACATACTCAATCATAGATGATCTTAAATGAGAGAACTGTGGTGATTCCCCGTCAGTGTAGCTCACGATTGTACCTAATTTAGTTCCATCAGATAAATAAACATTTTCTCGGCTTATAAAATTGTTTCTTTCGGTTGAATCGGCAATTATAAAATCGAGTTCAGCATCATCGATGATTAGTCTACAACAATGTCGTTTATGATCATAAGATCCTCCTTGCGTAAATTTACCAATTATTTTTCTGCCGAGATCTTTTGCGAGCTTATTCTCAAAACCAGTTATATCATGATTTTCTTCATCGGAATATTTCTTTTGTTCTGCTATTTAAACTTGTTTCTGCGGACGATATGATATAATTGTTTCACTTACAACCAAAGATATAAAAATTTCCGCATCAGTCGCATATCGCACTAAAACTATTGGAACCCAATTTTTTTCCTGAAAAATGTCTTCCATACCAAACATAAACGATCGGATGGAGATTCCGTGTGAACTCAAATGACTCAATGCATGCAAATCCGGTCAGGTCAAAACCTGGGAAGGGTCCATTTATTGCAACTCTGGTCATCTCGTGTGTTGCATGTCCAAATCGCTTGAAATACTCAGAACATTCTCCGTATGCAAGAAAACTTCCGGGATAACATGTAACCATATCAACCGATATAACATCTTTATAATCGTATTTAGTATTCCATAATCCGTCATGTCCGTATTCGATACGACTGCGTTAGATATCTGCAAAAAATTCCAATCGTGTTGGTTTTCCATGAATTTTTCTTCTGAGCAGCGCGAGCAGGAACTGATGGAACGGTAAAACAATTACTGAGTAATCGTTCGATAACATCAGTATCGTTCGTGTATTACAACGCAAGATTTTTCATTTCGTCGTGGAGAGATTCTGTGCAATAAATATCTCCATTAGGCCTTGCAAACTGATCATAGTTCACAGATTCTGAACTCCGAAACAACCACACGGAAATAGGGTTATTCTGTTTGATATTTCTGATAAAATCAAACATATCACCATTATAGAATTTAACAGTTCGATTTTGTGGAAATATTGTTATTTTCGAAGTCCACGCGTGTGCGTTATGATCAGTAATCTCAATCGAAGCTCCATTGTTTATATTTCTATTCGTATAAAATCTCTCCAATTAATGTCTTCACCCTTATTGGAAATCTTAATTTTTTTTTCTAGTTCAGCAACATCTTTCATAGACTCTCCGGTATCTTTAAATGTTTCTGTCCAATCACTTTGTTTTGGTCTTAGATCCGTTAAACCGTTTCCTCATTTCGCGTTTGTGAAATGTTCTGTAACTCGCTCAACAACACAATTCAGGCGAGAAATTTTTATCTGTGGAAGTTTATCGACGTTAGGTTTATCATTCAGTGGATATATCGCATAAACAACTGCTGTCACAGGATATTCTCGTTCATAATAAGGTCTATCAATTCCAATTAGTATTCCTGGTTTTTAATTTTTATTTATCGTGACAATATTTCCAGTGTGGCCACCGCGAACAGGATCACGTTTGTCACGGATAATACATGTGTCGTCGTCTGTCGCTACGATAAATTTTATTCTAAAAATATATTTTCGTGCAATGTCCAGATAATTAATAATTGTCGCTGCTCGCTTATCATTCCTTGTAGCATCGACAACACCATCGGTGTCGCATACAATTCTGAATGTTGACCAGACATGAGCTGCATCATCGCCGCGAAATTCTCTCTTGGCTTCACTGATACGATTGATTGAAGTTTTATATGTTAAATCAACCAAAGCCCGCCTTGGTAATTGAGGGGTTATTCTGTCGAGATCGAATCTGGCTTTAGAGGGCTTAATCACAGATAATCTCGTAAATTCCTCTATATGATAATTAAGGCAAATATATGTTTAAATTTAAATATAGATTCATTAAGTTACTCTCAACAAACCATGAAACAATCTCTACGCTATGTAGTTTATAATAAGGATATTCAAAAATTTGTTTCACTCGCAGAAGAAATTGAGAAAGTTAGACCAGAGTTATCACGCGAATACGAAACAAACAAGATTGTATGTTCACGTGTGCGACAGTTGAAGAAATTTTGTACTATTGCACACTCAGTGACAAGGTCACTGACGAGGTCACTGAGCGTGAAAGCGATGTCATCAGTGACTGTGGTAGCAAATAAGGATCCACTAGTTGAAACTCTTCACATGTTCTAGTCTCGATAAATGCGATAGACATAGTGTCTTGCATTCGGTGACAGATGCTATTATAATAGTGGGTGTGGGGTCGCCTGCGGGCATTTGATGACGAGATATACTTGTGGACGGGTGATTGCAAAATTGTAAAAAGAAAAACTAATTCCAGATGTAACTCGCCTGGCAGCCCCGATCATCAAAACGCCTCGGCTTTACTTAGGGGGTGTTTTTATTACCCCTATCGCGCTTAGCGATCCAACAATTGCAATGAACAAATATAACAATTGCCTAAGAAGATATATATCGGTCATTCGACTTGCTCGTCATGTACTCTCTTTTGCTATTTTTTTTATTTATTTATTTTTATTCTGATTCTGATTCAGATTATAATATTTATTCTGATAATAATATTTATTCAGATTCAGATTTATTCAGATAATAATATTTACTTTTATTCTCATAATAATATTTATTCAGAATCAGATAATAATATTTATTCAGAATTAGATTATAATATTTATGCAGAATCAGCTTTATTCTTGATTATATTATTTATGCAGAATCAGATTTATTCTGATAATAATATTTATTTTTATTTTGATAATAATATTTATTCTGATTCATTATCAGCTTATAATATTTATTTTTAGTCTGATTTATTTTTAATTTTTATCAATTTCAGAGAGATTTGTATTATTTTGAGTACCATTTACCCATCAATTTACGAAACCTGGACGATAATCACGATTTTAAGCACCATTTATCCCATGAAATTATGAAATCTGGATAATAATCATGATTTTGAGCACCATTTACCCCATCAAAATTAGAAAATCAGTCCGAAAACAATAAAAATAAAAATTTCATTATAATAATATTTATTGTTGTTGTTGGTCAGTAAAAAATAATATTTTTTGTTTTGTTTCAGCGTAATTTTTATCACCAAAAGTGTAATAATCTTAAGTACCATTTACCCCATCAAATTATGAAATCTGGACGGTAATTATAATTTTGAGTACCATTTACCCCATCAAATTGTGGAATCTGGACAATAATCATGATTTTTTGAATGCCATTTACCCAATCAAAATTATGAAATCTGGACGATAATCAGCAAAAATAAAATTTTCATTATAATAATATTTATTGTTGTTGTTGGTCAGTAAAAATAATATTTTTATTATTTCAGCGTAATTTATCAGCAAAAACATAATTTTGAGTACCATTTCCGTCATCGATTTTCAGAGTTTAGTCTGATTTTGATTTTTAGTCGGGTATTTACCCCATCGATTTTCAGAGTTTAGGCTGATTTTGATTTTTATTGATATTTCAGAGTAAAGTCTAATTTTCAGTAAAAGGTTTATTTATTCTGATTCAGATTCAGATTATAATAATTATTCTGACACAGATTCAGATTATAATATTTATTTTTATTCTGACACAGATTCAGATTATAATATTTATTTTTATTCTGACACAGATTCAGATTATGATATTTATTTTTATTCTGACTCAGATTCAGATTATAATATTTATTTTTATTCTGACACAGATTCAGATTATAATATTTATTTTTATTCTGACACAGATTCAGATTATAATATTTATTTTTATTCTGACTCAGATTCAGATTATAATATTTATTTTTATTCTGACTCAGATTCAGATTATAATATTTATTTTTATTCTGACTCAGATTCAGATTATAATATTTATTTTTATTCTGACACAGATTCAGATTATAATATTTATTTTTATTCTGACTCAGATTCAGATTATAATATTTATTTTTATTCTGACACAGATTCAGATTATAATATTTATTTTTATTCTGACTCAGATTCAGATTATAATATTTATTTTTATTCTGACACAGATTCAGATTATAATATTTATTTTTATTCTGACACAGATTCAGATTATAATATTTATTTTTATTCTGACTCAGATTCAGATTATAATATTTATTTTTATTCTGACACAGATTCAGATTATAATATTTATTTTTATTCTGATTCAGATTCAGATTGTAATATTTATTCTGATACAGAATCAGATTATAATATTTATTTTTGTTCTGACTCAGATTATAATATTTATTCAGATTATAATATTTTTTTCTGATAATAATATTTTTTTCTGATTCAGACTATAATATTTATTCTGATTCAGATTATAATATTTATTCTGATAGTAATATTTATGCAGAATCAGATTGCAATATTCTGATAATAACATTTTTTCTAATTCAGATTATAATATTTATTCAGATAATAATATGTATTCTGATTCAGATTATAATATTTATTCAGATTATAATATTTTTTCTGATAATTAGACTTTTTCTGATTCAGACTATAATATTTATTATGATTCAGATTATAAAATTTATTCTGATAGTAATATTTATGCAGAATTAGGTTGCAATATTCTGATAATAACATTTATTCTGATTTAGATTATAATATTCATTCTGATAATAATATTTGTTCTGATTCAGATTATTATATTCATTCTGATAATAATATTTGTTCTGATTCAGATCATAATATTTATTCTGATAATAATATTTATTCTGATTCAGATTATAATATTTATTCTGATAATAATATTTATTCTGATTCAGATTATAATATTTATTCTGATAATAATATTTATTCTGATTCAGATTCAGATCATGATTATAATATTTATTCATATTCAGATTATAATATTTTTTCAGATTCAGATTATAATATTTATTCAGATTCAGATAATAATAATTATTCAGATTCAGATTCTGATTATAATATTTTTTCAGATTCATATTATAATATTTAATTTTCATTTTTTTCTGATAATAATATTTATTCAGATTCAGATTATAATATTTATTTTTTATTCTGATAATAATATTTATTGAGATTCTGATTGTAATATTTATTTTTTATTCTTATAATAATATTTACTCAGATTGAGATTATAATATTTATTTTTCATTCTGATAATAATATTTATTTTTTATTTTTATTTTTTATTCTGATTCTGACTCAGACTACTTTTTTTATTCCAGCAAAAAGTAGCTACTAACGCACATACAAACTTATCGCCAAAACTTCATTCCTTAAAACAAGCAAGTGTCCGGCCTGGCCAGTAAGTCTAAAATGTATCTGTGACAACAGCGGATTATGACATCGCAGATAAACCGGATTAACAGGTGCTGACGCAATTAAAATCCCAGGAGGTACTTAGGGAGTAAATGAATATAGGATATATCCTTGCTGTGCTTGTCTGGATCTTTCTAGATCTACGTGATAACTTCCATCAATAGCATCACACACCAAATTAACTGCGATCGTTGATGTAATATTGACAACACTTGGTGATATATGACGACCTCCACCGTCTGGATCATTGTTATGTTTGACAATAATCGCAGGAGGGGATATTTTTCTCCATGCGGCAATAATCTAGGGGATAGTATTCATCGATAATATCATTAACGTTTTTCTTTAGTTCTTCGGCGTTGAATCCAGAAAATTTAAATGTTAGCAAATCTGCCTCTGACAACGAATATTCGTTCAGGAATAATTGTTTATTATCAGCGTCGTTGCTTTCAATTACCGCTTGTATAATTTTCTGATGATAATTCTCGAAATCCGATGCTACTTTGTTTAGGAACTCTATTTGATTGATGATTTTCCTCCTCAGATAATCGCTAACGGGGGGATACTCGTTAATATAACGGGTGATTGACTGTCGTAGTTTGTCACTCATTCGTTTGTGCTCAGTTGCCAAAACGGAGGTGTCGTAATAAACCTTTATCATTTCTGCGAATTCCTGATCTGATATTATTCCATCATTGAGCCCTGATGATATCAGCGATGATAATTTGGCGTGTGTTGCCGCTGATAGCTATATTGTATATTCGTGTAATTTATCAGCCGCACACGTAGATATTTTGTTTGCGATTATATTAAGAATACCAGCAACACCAGCTACAACTGTAATACCAACTCCTATTATTGGTGCTATTACGCACGACATTGATAATGATCCGATTATAGTTGCTGTTCCAGCTAATACCGCGGATGCAGAATAAACAATTATATCAATAACAACGATACGTCTGCGGTATTTTTTTTATTTTTACTGTATATTCGTCAATAATATTTTTCAGTTGAGTCTGCAACAAACACACCTGCTCGTATCTGAAACGTTGCGCTATTACAAAGTGAGTCGATTGGTTCATTATATAATTTAAGTAGGTGGTAGTTCAGCGACTAATTCAATACTCCAATAGTAAATCAAGCCGAGGTTTGTTTTCGTCCGGTTCCACCACGAATGTTTCCTCGTCGTCTTTTTCCAACACTAGTAACATAGGTCCAGATGATCCACTAACTGGATAACGACGTTGCAGTGAAAGTGTGGTAGATATTGTAAATGTTGTAGCGCCGAGTACTGAAAATCTGTATATGCCAATAACGTTAACGCGAAGTTTGATGGATTTATTGAGTGGTCCCCATAATATTGATCCAGATGCTACTGCTTGTAAGGAACTGTGTGATTGGTAATCTCTTTGATGTCATCGATGATCTTTTACTTCTAAGAGTTTAATGTCGATGGATGCTGGACTTCCAAAAAATTCATTAATAGTTTTATTTGTGTTTCTACGAAAATTCAAAAACGTTTGTACGTGGGTAGTATAATCAGATCTAAATGTGGTCAATCAATCATTGATTGTCATCAGCGAAGTCATTATCGGAATGTTGCTATTATCGACATATTTGTTTTGTTGTTGCAGAGTCATCGTTTGATTCTGGTTCTCTAAGACCAGTAATTTTATTATTAGCCATATTGAGAGAACCACTCATTGTATCACCGGCGGTTAGTAAACGATCATCGATATCAGTTCTGATCGTGTTGTTGTTGCTATCTACGTATTTTTTTGTTGCCACATCATCGTCTGATTTTGGTTCTCTCACATTAATAACTGTAATGTTGCTCATGCTGAGATCGCCATACATAATATCTCCAATTCTTCTGATACGTCCAGCAATTTCTCCCATGAGTGTTAAGATTGATTCCTCCGAGTTTTTAATTTTACCGTTCTTAGTAAATACCGCTAAGTTATTTTCGGTCGCATCTGGAACTCGCAGAGTAATATCTGTCAACGTGATATTACTCGTTTTTATCGTCCTTGTTGATCCTAAAAAATTTCATTTTGGTCCACATCTACGAAAATCAAATGCTTAGCTATCTCGTCCTTGACATTATCAAGTGATACGTATTTGGATATTTCACCCTGAGGTTTGAGACTCCGAGAAGATTCTCCGAAAATATCTAACATTGTATATTCACTAAGACCCGTTTAAAACGAAGGTGGATGACTATATCGTCCGGTGGTATACCCGTGCACGACTTTATGAGGCGGTGTTGTTGATGATGATACAGCGTCGAGTACAGCAATTACTTCACGGTCACATATTGGCGGATCAGGTATTGTCTGTGTTGGTAATGTTGAATACCATACGGGAGTGTTTTGAAGCGGAGTGCCTTGCACTCTGCTGACAAATTTTAAAAATTCATTCTGTGGTGCCAGTCCATACGAATCAAAATAAATAATTCCACATTTATCAATCAATTATGCAACCCAGTGAGTACCTGGAACAGAACTTCCATCGAGATTGATGATACCGTCTCAACACGGTTTGGTTGTTTTGTTAATTAATCACTCATAAAAACACGTCTGAAGTTTTTGATATTTAATCGCGCAGCAGCATCAAGTAAATCAAAATTGGACATGGGAAGTATCAACGATGTGTCCCGGGAAGTCTTAGACCTTTTCCGTACCATGAATGAGGAGTTCCTGGCAGTCTTAGACTTTTCTCTTTTTTGGGAAGCTTTTATTCCTTTTCCTGTTGCTTTCTTTAATGACATCCCAGCGGCAGTTCCAACAGCACTAAGTGCAGCTGCTTTTGCAACTGCTGGAGCTGCAGCGGCTATCAATGCTGGTATAGCTGCGAGAAGTGGAAATATACCACCCGTTGTCGCTAATGGCACCCGCAGAAAGATCAAGTCGTACGCCGGTCTTTGATCGTTTGGCGTCATTGAAGTGCCTGAGTTGACTTTCTGTCAGTGATACTTTATTTGGACCACTTGAGATCTGTCCTAGTTTCAGTGATATATTTATTCCCGAATTTTTTTTGACGCCGATTGTAGCTTTTTAATCTGACCAGGAGTCAGAGTAACACTGACATGATGATATGACATTATAATATCATGCGCTATTTAATTTCATGTTTTCGACTGGGGTATCACTGACTCTCATTC
>JAECUM010038758.1:0-32919 GCA_016617855.1 Megalonaias nervosa | reverse complement strand
TTACTTTGATCACAGCAACATAGACCAGCCAACATTTCTGATAAAATAAGTTTCATTTAACAGTCTTCTTACATTCCATCGTTCCTTCATTTAAATTCATAAACATGTTTGAATATTTATTTTGTATTAAATGTTTATCTATTAAATGGACATAAGACATATTATCTTCAGGCTAAGTGAAATCGGTGCCATGTGTCTAAATGAAAACAACTCAGATATTACGGATCTCAACAACGTTAATTGTTCATTGAATCTGGCGGAGGAGTTTAGCAATCTCTATGGCAAAATATGGATGGACGCTTTTCATATTCTTCAAGAACAGATGCAGATTAATGAGAAATGAAGTATCCGGTTGCTTTTAAAACGTGTGCAGGTAACATACCCTCACGCATACATCATACAGTTCTTTCCAGATACATTGAAATGCTAGAGTGCGCATTTAACAGAGAGGGATACACCCAGATATGAATTAAACTGGAAACAAGCAGTACATATCTAGTGATATCTAGTGATAGCGCTTTCGGCACTTAGGTTCCATTTGTCAAAATCAAACATTAATGAAGACTCTAAACATAAAACATAAGAATCAACACAGAAAATAATGTAAATTTACCAAATCCAACATTATTCATCTTCATTTCACAAACAAGTCAAAATTAATTTTTCTTATTTATGAAATGATTACACATTTCTCAACGTTCGATACGAGTTGATCGATTAATCGAACGGTATGGAATGACCTAAAAAAAAACTGAAAAGATTCAACTAATATTATCCCTTTGCTGCACTAGCAATGATGAGCATGACTAGTTCTGCAAGTTTTACCTGGTATGTATGTTCCATTGTCTTAATATAAATTTATACTTGCAATTTATCTGTGTATATGCTATTACTACTAATATTACTTATATATATATATATATATATATATATATATATATATATATATATATATATATATATATATATATATATATATATAGTATATATATATATATATATATATATATATATATATATATATATATAAAGTATGGCTTCCTTCGTTAATTTAATGCACGTGGTTTGGTTCTGTACAAAGGAATGTTATTGGTTGAATTGAATAGGTTTGTGCTCTTTTATGAGCCTGTGTTCCATTAAACTATACATTTTTATATACAAATATGTTATCAAATTAAATTTTTATTGCGCGGAAACGTTTTGAAACATTGTCTGCATGGGCACATGCTATGCTACGTTTGACTTCAGATGCAATTAAGGATCAGAGGTGCTTAGATTGCATTTCGTTATCATCAGAGCTTCGAAAACATTTTTCATGTATCTTCACTTGCCGTGAAGAAAGTTAAAACATATTACACTCTTGAAAAGATTGAAACAAATTTGTCAGAAGTAATAACGTAGACACATTACCGTTATCATTATTATTTAAATTAATCGCTGATATTTCTGTGTGTATTGCTTGTGCGCTGTTCATTGTGAGGAACCAAGATTATGTTTAAAAGTATAATGCCCTAACCACAGTTCTGTTTCCTCATTAGATGGTTTTCGAAATCTCCAGAGAACACGCCAGGTCACACTGTATCTTCAAGACGCTATCTTGAAGTATACTGGGTTAAATGAACAGGTTTGACATGCATAATATAAGTTGCATCTGCACAATAATATTAAAGGATGTAGTTCTCTTACTTAGATGAACACTCTTCAATCAATTTATTTTTTTCATAAGAAAATCTGTCTACGAATTTTGTATCTTAAAATTAAATGCATCACAAGTGATGAGGAATATTTATGCGAAGATTTGCTACAGGTTGTGAACTTCTGGCTGTTTATTCTGTAAGCATATGCTAATTTTCTAGTACATGCTGCAATCGAAAACGACTTGCTCATTTTCTCCTGACGAAAATCTGGAGCTTCACTATAAGAAGTGATGAAGCGACAAAACGCAACATTCCATTTTAGATGCATTGTACCTCAAAATATGTGTCCAAAATCTTTGCCAGTGTTGTTTGAAAATTAATTATATATATAATTTGAACCCGTGTATGTTCATGTGAATGTTTGCTCTAGAAATAGACCATAACTCTATATTATCTTCTACTTTCATTGTAGAATAGAAACGAAACTGTTGTGACGGAAGCGATAAACATTGTAAGGGAATACCGACAGAAGAATTTTATGTATAGCATGGAAAAGATATCTAAGGTAACTGCGTTGGTCAAAATATTTGCCGATATTCCCTTCTTTTGTCATATAGACTGATCCAGTACGGCCAGAATAGATATGTTCTCAGTTGGTTTGTTTAAAACAATACCTAAATTTGATAGAAACGTCAGCATAGTTAAATATTATGCATAATCATTGTTTTCTTCTTCTTCAGATTTACCTTTCTCGCTGAAGAGAAGTCATATTAAATTACTTGACAATTCCGGGAAGCATGTTTGTAAAATGGAGATCGCTTAACACTATGACCAATGAGACTATAACTTTAAACTTGATGGTAAAAATGAATAATACAATTGCATTAAAAGGGGATACGTAGTTATTTTATTCAGCGTGTTATCTTTCATTTGTGATTCAATCAATACTTCCAAGGCTACAATAAAGTATAAGTATACACGACATTTGGTTGGTCCAAACTTAGAATATACACGGCTGCATTATGAAGGAGAACACATTTACCTATGGTTATCAAAGTCCTTTTATCAACTATCATAAATTCAGTTATAGAGTTTTCGTTGTTTCATTGATATTCATCATTTCAATATGTGCAAATCAAACTCCGGGAAGAACTGCCAGAGAAAACGGTACAACAAATTGCTTCATTTATGAAGGAATCCACCCGCATACGCTGATTGATAACATTCGGAATCCACCGATGTGTTTATCGTTTGGTCAGGTCCGTAGTATTGGAGAAGAGGGACCAAGTACATTTGACAACACGTGTTTTGCGTATTATACAAGTACAGGAATGTATGTCGATTTTGTGGTATGGCCATCCCTATATCTGTGCGAGGGAGGCCCACTTCTGAGGAAAGGAGTGGCTCAAGGAACCAGAAATCCTCCTGTAGTTGCTAAGACTGCCACAACAAACGCTATAGAAAACAGAGTACACTGCAGCGGCAACAATGACTGTTGCAGATGTGGGGGAGAAAAGTAATAATTATTTAAAAGAGTTACTGTGAAATGTATACTTGAAAAACAAAAATGTCGACATAAAGAATACGAAGGAAACAAAATGCAAAATTTGTTAGATGAGGAAGAGAAAATGCAGAATGGTGAAGATAATATCAAACAAAACATTGAACATGCGAATCCCACTATAAACAATCCCCGGAGCTCGACATCAGTCATTCACGATATAAACAACATTAATTTAACGAGATTTCTCAAATAATTCTCAAATATTTCTCAAATATTCTCAAATATTTCTCAAATATTTCTCAAATGAAAAAATATTCCTCAAATATGACTGATGTCGGGAGCTAAAGTCTATGTTCGTGTTTCAAAATGTGCAAATAAATTGCACACCCAATCCTTTGGGTCAGAGTAGATTTGAAAGGACAATTGATGGAAACCAATATTTTGTTTTCCGATAAAATCTGCAATCACCTCTTTTTCAGATGTTATATGCATATATATTTTGTTTACTTAATTTTTGTCCGTAATTGAGGGCTAGAGTTTTTGTCTACCTGATTTTTGTTATGATTGTTAATAAGATGCTGATCAAAATTTGAGTTGAAGGTTTGACCATGTTCACGAGTTTGATGGAATTTTGATGGGATGTTCCATTAAAAAATGATCAGTTTCCGAGGATATTCTGTTGTCTTTTAGGTCAGGTGAAATTTGTATATACAGAGACTTTATAAATAAGTATTCATCCCTGTATCATGACTAGTCTCTGGAATCACCCATAGTTGTGTTCAGATATTATTTGAGAGGAATTATTTATTTAAATTAATCATTTAAATTACAAATTGCACATTGACTTTTGCGACTATATCCTACTTTGCGGTTATTGAGAACACATCCAAAGGCATGCCGGATATATCATTTCGATACATCAAGAAATTCAAAACTATTGTAATTCATTCGGAACATTCTATACTTTTTAGACATGTGAAAGAACATTTAGAATTATTTGGAATTTAATCTACAATATTGTAAGTGTCTCTTGAATTTTAACTTTGTATTCTAGAGAATCAATCGTTTGTTGAAATTTACTCAAATTGTTAGTTTCACTTTCTTTTTGTTACATTGGTTAATGTCACAGAATTATAACACATAGCTTACATTTATTAGTGTATAATAAACATGGAGATTTTATTGACGCTGTTAAGCGTTTTGCTAAATCAAAGTACTGAAAGTTCCAAATCAAAGCACTGCAAGTGCTGTGTTTTGTGGAAGTATATCAAGCGGACATCACAGTAAATTACATTCTGTTGAGAACTATATAGAATCATGCGACAACACCCACTGAGGGATTTATTCCCTAAACCCAAAGAGCCCATACTGGAACAAACGCCTACAAAGAAGTGTCCAAAAATGTATAGACTTCCAATCCCAATGCGGCGATACCAGAGTAAGAAACAAACTGCTATATACGATTCCTATTTATATGTCTCATCCACTAGACGTGCCACCTTAAAGTCGTTAAATGGAGTAATATGCATCATATCCTCAAATGCTTAGTACATGAATCATATTTTTGTTCTTCGTGTCATCTGAGTACTAAATGCTTAACAGCACGTATTTATAAAATCCTTCACAAAAATGACCAAAGGAGAGTTTATATACTTTGACAAAGGCAACAGGATGGTTAGAGTTCTCTCTTTAAACACTACAGCGTCGATCTATGTAAATAAATTATAAATAGCGGCAGATTTAAAGAGATTGTTATGGTTCAGTCGAAAGCCATTGTCCAGTAGAAATATCAAGATATAAATATTAGGCAAATCAGTAATTTCATAATATGCCTTTGAGACCGCTAGCATCTCTCACTACTTTCATGTCAGATTCATTAACTTTTTTTAATCATATTGTAAGTAAATATGTCATTTAAGAAACTGCGTTTGATGTCTTCACTGCAATCTAATCCCGACCTCAATCATCCTGTTACAGTGGTGGCAAAAGTAGTATTTTCAAAGCCCTGAGTTTTGCTTGCCCAATGTTGCACGAGCAAATGCTTGCAGTGAGGAAACCGATGACCTTGAGCTCTCTTGCTATGGATTGAACCATAACCAGGGTATTTATAAAGCTGTACAGCTGATTATGGAACCGAGTTTGAATGTGCAGCTCAAATCTTGGATGGGGAGTGGTAGGACTCAGTGGGGTTTTGTATAAACTGGGTGCAGATGTTACAGATGACGTTGGTTTAGAGAACGATAATGGTGTCTTCGTGTTGAGGGACGGATCTGCAGCGAATAAGCGGACTTTTGAGGGGTCATTTGGTAGACTGGGATGGCCGAGCCGTGCGTGGTGGCTCCCTGACCATCGGATAGAGTAGTGGTCATCAACTGGAGGCAATAAGTTATATGTTCCGTTGTAACTATTGTGCCTACCAAATTTCATCACCACGTATGATAAATCTGCAATCTCTATTTGAATTGCTTTCTATTCTTATTAGAGATTGTAAGAGCGTGTTAGACATATTTGTATCCAACATGGATTGCCTACTGGATACATCCGATACATTATAAGAATTACTTGGTACGCAAACTGTAAATCAACTCAATCAATCTGCTCACGAACGTTGAATAAAAATACCTCGATGTACCTCAAAAGCATGTATAATTATACGATTAGGGTTTCCTCCTGAGGCGCCGCGTCCTACTGTGAAGCAATTGTGTGAATAAACAGCACAGTTCTATATCAGGATCCCTCCAAGGGCCAAATGAGCTGAAAATGAACTTGTGAGTGTTGGTAAGGAAACCCGTAGTCGTCGTATTACTACTAAGATTGCCACTGAGGCTGTCAAGCCAGCAAGACGAGTCAAAGTTCCTGAGTTTACGTTGCACACTCTCGTGATGAACAAGATTATTGGGCAATTATTCCAATAGCATAACCATCTAGGTTATGATGTAGTTATTCATGTTACTTGTTAGTAATATGTCGAATCTGAATAAAAAAACTCATGTCAACAGTATAGTACGCGGACACTACCGGGTTACAGGTGTACATTGTTTTTGGCGTAGAGTTTATTTTCTCACTTAGCCCCGATTCAACAGACAGGAATTCTTATAAAATCTCACTCCAGGGGTTTTGGGGCGAACATACATCATGATGAACTCAACAAAGCTTTGAAAACGATTCTCGAGGTGTCGGAAAAGTACACCAAAGGAAGTTCAGGATGGGCTCTTCGCAGATGATTGGAAGCAAAGCTTTATATTTTCCCATACAACCTTTTTTGCTGGTCGAGCTTTATTTTCGAACGCCACAGAGTATGAAACCGCAAGCAGTAATAAATGTGAGAAACGACGATAATACAGGCCAACTTCGAAATACAAACTGTACCTGGGCATATTCAGTTTTTACCAAATATAATTACCTGTACAAGTTAATGACGTCAATACGGTTGAACGACTCTAGACTGGTGCCGATGTTAATTTGTATGTTGTGACAGCGGAACGAGTTCATATTTTCCCATTCAAATGCAGTAACCTTTTTATTAAATACTCACTTTGTTTTTTCTGTGTAAAGCTTAATTATAAAACTCTACAGAAGAAGAAACAAAGTAATTGAATTTACGCTGTATTCCAAAATAAATACACAACCGTAGATTCATAAAAACAAAATAAAATTATTAATGCACACAAAGCACCGCACAACAACCTTTGAACTTCGTCGCGCGCTTGACATTATTTAAAAAAAATAATTTTCATTTTGGTCTATTTAAAATTGAAAGTTAGAGCTATACGTGAAAGACTGTGCATTGCAGCAACTTTTCCAGCTGGTCGTCAAATAGATGGATTGTTTTTGGTCGATTATACTCAATTCTCCTTCTCTGCTTATGATGGATGGATTTATTAGCTGTGTAGATGCCGCACAAAGTACAAGTGACTTAAGCAAGGAGGGACCCATCTTGAATCAGCTGCATGTGGGTTTCTTTTCTGTGATTGATTGTTTGGAATCATAATGGGTACAAAATATGAAATATTTCAATTGAAATTATCAAAAAGACGCTTTGGAATATCACATTAAATTTCCTTTTGAGTGCATTCAGGAGAATAATTGCAACTGGAAATGAAGTTGAAATTAAAGTACTAGATTGCAGTGTGTAATCTAGTTTTATAACTCATGACACTGCTCGTGTATAATTCGAATTTGCAGAACTAACTAAGAAGTACATTTTGAGGAAATTCAAGATGCTAAAATGTAAATATATTTTTGCCATTCATATTACCATCTAAAGAAGACATGTTTATGCCTTGTCACTTGCATGATCATTGTAGCCCCCAGCAATGTAATAACTTCTACTGTAGTATGGCTTCTATCACTAGCCTAAATCGAAACATTGTATCAAAAATATTAACCAAGAACACTGCAAAGCAGCTGGTGTGTGACATTCCATTCCGACAGCGGAAATAAGAATTCTTCGTCGTCTTGGCTTATTAACTCGAGGCACTTACTTTTCTACCAAACCCTTCAACTGCATCTTTTTGTAGTCTAAATCATTCCATTGGCGAAAGTTTACTAACATTTCTCCTAAATAACTGTCGATCAGAACTAAAGAGTCAATACAGCGTCTCTCAGATTTGCTATGGACATTCGTTTGCATGTTTGAACGTTTCACCCATGACTCAGTAAACTCGTCCACATCGTTCATTTTATCATCTCTGATTTTGAGTTCATCCAGAAACAAACCTAATAAACTGAAACCTAAGGCAGCTACTACATGAGTGTACATAGTTTGTTTACAAAGTAGTTCCTAGAACACTATAATATATTTAGACGCACATGTCGTTCAATATGAAGCCGTGCAATATGGAAAAATATTGTACGATTCTGACAATGTAAAGTTAACGGAGATAACAAACATAAACATATAATATTATATTGTACTGAGACCTAAAATGTAATCGATGGTGGTCAGACTGACTGTAGAGTGCAGTACAAATCTTAAGCACAATATCTATGTCAAATGCAGACAATCTTACTCGGTCAAAGAAATAATGCATGCGTCTGTATCTATATGGATTTTCTCTAATGCTAAGGGCACGCGATGTTCCCCTAATAAAATCTTACCAGTAATTGTCTACTCGCGGGAATGATTTGCAATTCCTCTCGTACAAATGATCTCCTTAGTGGTGTTGTCCGCGCGAAAAAATGAACGTTCTAAAACTAAATGGTAGCATGTTGATTGCCCTGGTAAATCAGATCTTTATGAGATTTTAAATGCAGCAACATATCATATAGGGTCAGCAGCACAACTGGGGATACAGATCCCTAATCAAATTGGTTCAGAACGAGTCTAGCACATTATGAGTGTTTTTGTGGGTAACGTGTAGTTGCATTTTTCATCCTTCTTATGACGAAACAAGCTAACTGAGAAAGAGTTCCACGAATCATTAGCAATTCTTGCGTGTACTGATGCCAGAATAATCGTGCCGCAAGTGTGCTGTTAAATAGTTCTACAATAGCTTAACCATAATGCTTACTGACATGTCCACGACAAACTTATACATGATGTTTTGTGAACACTGCAACAATCGCTCTGATTAATTCTTTGCCAGGATCCACCTGTAAGAAGCCTCTGCCGTGTTACCGGTCAACATGAGTAGGTAGGTTTGAATGCGTCTGCGACACTTCTTGAATCTTTGCACGTTAGCGGCTCAGCTTCCTTGCATTTGTTGGCAACATGAACAACATTTTATATTGGTATGTACGTCCGCGTATCCGATCATGAGAGAGAAAGAAAATTTCAGCCTGGTGAAATTCATTGGACGCCCTCCAATCAAACTATAAAGGGGAAATCTTT
Organism: Megalonaias nervosa; assembly: GCA_016617855.1. Classification (NCBI taxonomy): domain Eukaryota; kingdom Metazoa; phylum Mollusca; class Bivalvia; order Unionida; family Unionidae; genus Megalonaias; species Megalonaias nervosa. The sequence goes on along the minus strand of JAECUM010038758.1, from coordinate 23,945 downwards.
CTAGGTGCGGGTCAATAAGTCTATCACGATACTCTCAAGCAACATTCGATTTAACGTTTGCAGTCTGGGAAATCTTGCAGATTAATCGCATTCAGATCACATACTAGGTCCACGTTGGTGCATTGACGCGAATGGATATTGCATGATGCTTTATAAGCAAGATCATATCAGTAGCATGCAGCATCGATGTGATTTGCAGGTTCCTCTCTAGGATTTGGTCGGTTATTAGAATTAGTCGTATCTCCAACCGTGCTCCATTGTAATTGTACCTGTTGAGACAAATATTGTTTTCACCTAATATTTACGCCACTGTATCCCAGGTGGCTTCGTTAAACCACTTTGTTTATCAGCCTAAACCCTTTTATGCTCCACAAGGCACGCTAGTTACAGAGTGTCGGAATGAATCCGGGTTGGATTTGAAGTACGAGTTTTCATTCGACATCGCACACAAGATGAAGGCATGATGACACGTTATACCTAAATTGACATTTAACATGGAATTAAAAATAAAGAAATGTTCCTATGCTTTTGCCGTTGATAATATTTCTATCAAAAGCTTTTGCATTAACAAAGCCCAGATCACCCAAACAGGGGGATATGTTTCCAGATTCTGTACGCGCTTTAAAAATATTGGCATGGCTCGATCTGGAAAATCCAACTTTTGCTAAAACTGATAATGCGACTGTAAAGTGGAATCAGCTGAATGTGACCGCACCATCCGTAGACGATTACCCATGTAGTGAGGTACACAAGGAGTTTACATAAGCGCTTGAGTCGTCGAAGACGTCTTCGTCGTCTGGCATTGGAATTTTTACCACAGTTGAAGAAACTCCCGAGATCGACGTTTTTGATACGGAGCATAATACTCCTGCCTTATACAATGACCGGCAAGATAACCCAACCAAAATATCTTCCTCAAAGAGGGTTTCAAACAAACATTTGCACAGCACATCAAACCAGCTCGCGGAACGCGAAGCAAGTAAGGGAAGAATGAGGTCGTTGTACATCCTTGAAAATCAAATAAATATCTCTTTTAATAGACCTCGCCACTGGGAGGAACCATTGTTGAAACTACCATCGAAGACAAATAATGATGAAATGTACATGGTATCGCCCATGTGGTAATTCAGATAGTATACTAGAAGAGAGTAAGACAGCCGTAAATCGTGGTAGCTTTCGCAACCATACTTAGTGTATCTGTAAAGAGAAAACGTTGAAGTAGTCACAGAATGGCGGCCACACTTTATTGAAGCAGTAAGAAACAAAGAAACAGTAAAATTTCCAGACTGCAAACACGTTCGTCTGAAACTGAGTCTTCGTGTGAACCAGGGCCACCATACAAACCCGGACAGTCATACGAACCTGGGTTATACGAACCCCAACGCCAGATTAAGTTGTTCATCATTTACATGGTGACATTGCCACTCGGTTACAAAGCCGTCTACCGCTATTTTATTCAACGCTGCCGTTGCTAACTCGTCTGGACGGCCAAATATTTGGAAATCTTGTTGTTGAAGAAAAGCATCAAATCGCTGGGCTCAAACCTTCCTCAACCACAACCCTACAAGCATTTGTTGATTTTGCATAGTCATTTAAAACCTAGAATTGATTGCATAAGAAATGCCTATTAACATTTACGGACGAGACAGAACAGAGACTAGTTTATGTGGAACTGACCAGATTTACCACCAAAGCCGATTTGAATGTGTTTACCAGCCGAGTTGTTGTTTACGTTGACCCAGGCTAGCATGTAATTTTTGAAAATCAAACTGAACATTTTAAAACATCCAAAGCGAATATCAACGATATTTTTCTGAAGCAGCCAGGAGCCAGCGCGAAAAAAAAAAAACTTGTTCAAACCTACTGAAAATGAAGGAATCATAAACTTTCCTATACGAAACAAATATGTTGACGATATTGATGCTGCACTGAATGTATACTTGGATATAAAGGTGTCCTCACCTCTATGCTTAGAAACTTCTTGGAGCCAAAATCAAGTAACGAGAGGAGAACACTAACCTTTTAACATTAGCAAATCTTCGATTTGTTTTGCATCCTTTTAAAAATGGTTTTCATAAACCTACACCTCGCATGTTAAAGGTATTTGAGTCGAAGTCATCCTTTATTATCTTAACCAATTAAAGGTTGCTGGGGTAGAATGGTGATAATGACAGATAATCAGGAGCCTCTCTGTATTTTGATGCCAATCTCACGTATCGACAGACTGGAAACGCCTCCTGAACTTTTCACATATATAGCACCTGTATCATTAGACGCCAGAGATGAGATTACGCTCAAAGGATTCAACGTTCATTCGGACGGGATGATGCTACGGAATTTACAGATGCGGTGTTGGATCGGCGGACGGGGAATGTTAGCAATGATGGTGATTTTGTTCGACTTTTTGATGAATCTCTGCGTCAGAGGTTGTACCAGACCATGGTTATCGTTCCAATATAATTTTGTCAAGGGTCAAATAGAAATCCGCCGTTGGTACCACCCAGGTGTGGAAATACCAGATTAGCAAGCGAAAACTTTCCGTTGCAGTCTACACTGCCAGGCGTGAAAACATCCATAGATTATTTTATAGCAATGAAGTAGAATTCACCGACAAATCCAAACCGGTTAAATTCCCAGACTGTTATGTCAAACCATCATAGAATTAAAAAAGAAGCGCAAATCCTAGACTGTTATTTAACAAGGACACACGTCTCCGTGTAACGGTTCTTATGTGAAAACGAGATTAATCCTTTTTGACATCAATTACTAGCACAATCAATATGGTTCTAAGTATATGTGGTGTCACACCCAGCAGCCTACAATTGCCCGAGACTTAAATATTCTCCATAAAAAACATTTTCTATAATTACATGGCAGCTGCACCAGTGATAAAGAGTAATTCAATCAGATAAGGTCTGTATTTTACGCAGTTATACTATTATTAAAATAATAGCTGCGATGGACCTTGAAGGCCACCAAGACAAAAAATATATTTGAAGAGAAACAACAGCTGCAAGATGAAATATTAAGAAAACCGTTTTACTTGCAAAGTACAAACGAGCGTGGTTGCCTTGGCAGCAAATATTTGTCTTAGCCGAGAGCGAAACGCGACAGCGAATACCATCATTTCGAATTGTTTCAACTATACCGATAATAATCGTCGTGAACAATGGTACCAGAAAAATAAGTTCATTACGGTTACACCAGCGACTGCGTATTTATTCGGAAATACGGTCACATCGGAAATTTCGGCAGTCTCAGCGAAACTGCTAATCTGTACTCGCTGGACATCGAAGATAAAAAAAAATGACATGGCGGAATTTGAAACGTTGCAGATCGAAATGGAATCGTGCCCATGATTCCGTGCACAGGTAGGAAACGAAGTTTCCAGTGACCCAAAACTAATAACTGATTTACAGGCAGTGATGATCGTACAAACCTGTCTTTGGAACCTAACCTGGCACAGTGAGTAGTAATGAATGTATCAGTTATATCATAATATACGTGTTTGAAACCACTCTTATCTATCACAGATCCCAACCCATGATTCCCGTACCAGATTTGACAAGCGAAACTTTCACACGAATGGATGCATGTGAGAAAGATCCCCAGCGGGAAACGTCACGAGGACCTAGAAGGGGTTCATAGGTTGGAAGACGCGATAGGTCAATGTGGTCTCAAGCGTCCATTATGATATTATTAGAGTGTCACCACTTTCTTACTATGACTCAACCATCGTCATGCACACTCTTATGACTTAAACTCTGTTAGAAAAAACAACACAGCTAAATAGCTACACTTATCTACATTTTTTCAAACCATATCACACTATTCTAAGATTGTTCTAAAGAATATCGTCAAGTCTATTTGCTATCGTTGCGAATAAATTTGTCTCAAGTATGACGTGATTCATACTTTTGTGGATTAAAGGAAACGGTTACAATAAGCATATATTAACATAGTTCTGCAAACTTGAAAAATATCTTTACAGTAAAACATATTAGCCCTTTGAGAAAAAGTTTTACAATCTTTCTCTTACTCACTTCGATGTCCGTAATATTTTTCTATTGGCGTTAGTTTACCAATAACAACAACTACTACAACATTTAATACTACAACAACTACTACTACTGCAACAGCAGCAACAAAAACTACTACTACTACTACGATCACTATTACTAGCCATAACTGCATTAGCAGAATCAAACAAAAATAAAAAACAACGCAAACGGGAAATACAAGCATAAGCAATAACAGTAGAAGCAGTCGTAGTAATAACAGTACATCAAATCGTTGTTGCCAGAATAAATATTATCAAGTATAACCATTTCCCACGAACACCCTTTGATTCCTTATTCAAGTCATGTAGCTTTTTATTCGAGATATATTGCACTGTTTCTAGAGGCCCTTATCGTCAAATTCTACGTGTCATAATTTTTACAATACCTTTACAGACATTTTATTCTTTTTGTTTTGGTTATTGATTAGTTCTAATATTACACCCCAATAGGTAGAGTAGGTTGCAGCCTTAGCACGAAAATATTTTAAATCGTCCAATAGTTACACTAAGATGGCGAGAGCATACCTAAACACCCCCACAAACATTAGTTGACTCACTGTTTGAATTCATCGCCTATACATTGATATCGGGAACAGATTTAACTGGTTTACCTGGGACAATAATGCAAAGCAATCTCCTACAGAAATGTTACTTAACGTACGTTTAACGATCAAAATTCTACCAGGAAGTAAAGTCCTGAATTGCTCTTGTTTAGAAAGAGGGCTAGTGTACATGTAATGAACCGTATAGTACATAGCTGTCGTTAATTCTGTGTATAACAGTGAGAACGAAAGAATATAGCACTACAAGGTAAGAGTTGTTACTAGATTATAATCTATCATGTTGAACTCTCCGTAAAACACCGCAGCAGATGAAAGAGTTTTCTGTTGACTTTATCTGTTGACTGTGTTTATGCCCAGGTAGTCACCTGAATCCATTCATAAGAATTGGTTATCTTGTCAGTTTGAATTCATTGCATGACAAGTATCATTCTAACTGTACGAGAGAGAGAGAGAGAGAGAGAGAGAGAGAGAGAGAGAGAGAGAGAGAGAGAGAGAGAGAGAGAGAGAGAGAGAACTAACGGTAATAAGATTGAAAGATGAGTCTAGTGAAAATGTAAAGCAGCCATGTAAATTCTGTCATTTTGTATCTTTGAATAAGAGGCGGTACTTAACCAGGAATGTATTTTTGCGAACAACTATTAATAAAACGACACTTTTTAAGGTAGGTATTGATTATATTTCAATCAATTAATAAATGTTCTAGAAAACACTTGGAAGTCTGGATTATGCTGGAGTGATTATCTTGTTACTTGTGGTAACTGTACTACACTTCATATAATTGGCCAAAGCGTACAACTCAAACACATCCACGCTGTACACAAGTGTAGACTTTGATTTTATTCAATACAATTTATGAATTATTTCAGCACGGTGAGCTATGGGCTCTGCTAACAGTCGATTCGGACTACGGAAATCAGCTAAAATAACGCACAGCGATGTGGAGGGAAAACTCGAAGACGAAGTGCTGGAAAATAAAACACGTCAGGTAAGTCATACTGATATAAATCATTAAAAAGGTAAATAAACTTTTCAATCGTATTAAATCAGACAACTCAGAATAAATCAGTTTGACACCAGTGTTTTAATTGAAATGTGTATTAACCTAAATAAAATGTGTATTGTTTGTTTGAACAGTTATAGCTTTGCACCTTAAGGTTTCCGGTTTCCGAAATTGTGGACACAAACAAAAACAGCAGAAACATAACACCAGTTTATAAGCCAGGGTCTACCTTCAAACCATCTAGACGCAAAAGAGAGTCATGAGTGAGTTTCTAATAACAACATAGGTGGGGTTTCTCGTAAATGTTTACTGTCTCCCTACAAGGACTCTCTCTTTCGATGTGAAGAATGACTTAAGGGTGGGATTCCTCTACAGTGACCACAATTTCTAAAATAAAATTCAAGTCATTATAATTTATAACTGTGCAGAAGTGTGTTTACTTAATTAAAGCGAAATCTCCTATAATATCCTAATAACATCAGCGAAGCACATAATATGGTCAGTACAAAAAATAAAGCTCGTAAACTTGATGATTGAATGGCGGATGAAGACTGAATTTTCGTCGCAGCCAAATCAGATACCACCTCAAAAATACCCGGATGTAACAGCTTACCAAGAACTTCTAATGACATGATGATCTTAATGTTGCACAGTGGCAAAATGATCATCGTTTATATAAATCAATATTGTTAATTAAGTTAAAATGTTTCTGTTTCAGGCTTCGAAAGAGTCGAAAACACAAGATAGCACACAAGCAAAGAGGTATTATACGTTTATATATCTTTAACAGTTAATTTGACCATGCTATCCATAGAATGAAGATGTGTGTGTGTGTGTATGTGTGTCTGTGTTTGGATTTTTAATGTAGTTCTAACACGTTTTCAGTTTTATCGGTACGACGTTTGCAGTGTGGCAGTTTATAGTGATGTCTACCACTTGGGCATCATGCCGCAGTCATGTGACATGTCCCACCCAGTCACATTATCTTGACACCAGGCCGACGAGTCATAACATTGACCTCTTACTACTCCTAGTGAGCACCTAGCGAGGCAGCTGCTGTTACCATTTTTCTAGGTCTTTAGTATGACTCGGCTGGAGTTCGAACCGGCGACCTGCCGCATCCGAGGCGGACTCTCTACCCACTTAAGCCACCGGAGCGGTTGTAATTAGGATATAACTTACGGTATATGTGAATAACTTATACAAACTTGTTATAGCAGCAACATGAAGGTGGGGTATATTTTTATATCTCAATGTATATGACACCAATTACAACGGTTGGGCAATATATATTTCCTTAATCGGGTAGCCTTCGGTTGCTCAGCAGTTAACATGCGGACCTCACGACAGAGAGGGTGTGGGTTCGAATCCTACCATAGGACCAGCCTCGGTCCTCTGTTGTTGTGTATCCTTGGGCAGGGCGCTTAACTTGGCACTAAATAATCAAGGTCTGTTGCTGTGCCTTAAAATAACAAACCTACCGAATTTCCTTAATCATGCAAAAATTTATGTTGCAAAACTTTTATTATTCGGAAACTAAATCAAATAGTTGTGTCAGCCTAGAGTAAACATTCCAACTGATTAAGAACAAATGATGAAAAGCTAGAGGGTAAATAAGTAAGGTTATAGATAATAACTATAAATGTAACGACATAAGACTGATTTCTCTCACAATAAATTGAGGCCTGATACAGAGGTCCATAGCGATCGCTTTAAGTAAAAGGTTGGCTGAGTACCTAATACTTCATGGATGTGAACTGGTCAAAATTCATATTCAAAACATATATATATATATATATATATATATATATATATATATATATATATATATATATATATATATATATATATATATATCCCAAAGTTTCTTTTATTTTTATTTATTTTTTGGATTACCCTACTTTGCATTAATATTTGTTTTCTTGCCATGGTAAATACTCAATAATATTAAACTGACACACAATTATTTAGTCCCAGTTCAATATACAGATGGTATTCAAGCACTGTTAAAGTAGAAAACAAAATCTAATTGGTTGCATCTGGTTAAAATATTTCTAAAAGTTCGAGGTAGAATTGGGGAAGCATGAAAATTAATACAAATATTATAAAATTAAAAGATGTAAATTCAAAATTAAAACACTCGCAAACAGTCTTATATATGTACAGGTGCCAAATGCATACATGGATAGCTATAATTCATTACATGTTGTCATTGTATATATATATATATATATATATATATATATATATATATATATATATATATTCTTAAAAATACGTTAGTAGAACTACAGCTATTACAAATCCAGCCCTTCCAGGTTAAAGAGTGTTTGCTTAGAGGCTAAAAGTTATTTGTTTCCCTAGGATGTAATTACATAGAGTGATATCCACTGTAATACAGGGAGTAGCATTAAATAGCGTGAGAACTTCATATGTTACTTCCTCTCGTGCTGAGTAGCACTCACTCTGCAGACAGAGAAGCCTCGGAAACCACATAGAAACATTTTGGAAGTTTCTGCCTTAATGTAAGTCGGAGGTGTATTCTCTTGGAAGGGAAATACACTCCATCTATAAATGTCCAACTTTATGTCTTCATATTGAAAATGGTTTCTGGTTTTTCAGTGTTATTAATTTGTCTTTATCAAATAAGTACCTTCAGGGGTAGCGATTGCGTCCAATCACATTGCTATGATAGTATTTACAAAGTTGCAGGTCTGGTGTGTAATATAGAAAACTCGTATAATGTTTTGCTGTATAATTTCAGCTACGGTAAGTTTTCTTGATATTAATCTATTCTTAGAACCCACATCTGAGTATTTATACGCGACACTCTACTGTTTTTACCTGTATCTGCCGTCATTTGGCTTTGTTTTACAAGTTACATTGTCCTACAATCGATATTATAGCGTCGATTTCGTAAGTATCAATAATATGCTTCAGTGTATTTGTATGTGCATGCATGGTGTGTAAAATAGTTTAGTTATAACGTATACTACATAGTTACTATAACCGACACATCTGTGATTTTACTTGTATAGGCAGTCAGTTGGCCTTTTCTACAGGCAACTGTACTTAGAATTGCTATTTTAGCCTCCACTTTGTAAGTATTAATAGAGACGCTCCAATACTCCACCTGTATAGGCGGCAACATGCAGCCGTGTACAAGCAATTGTCTTAATGTGTAGCGCTGCATGTACACTCTGAAGTTCATAAAGCAGGACGCGTGCGTCATTACACCTATGTGTATTGTGTGCTGTATTTTGTCTTACAGATTTAGACCATGGATTCGAGCAGGCCAGCAACCACAGAACATGTGTGGCTTCCTCTGGTTGCCAATCTACTGATACATGTCAGGTTTGCATATTAGAAATCAATGGGCGGTAGTACTAGAGTACTAAAGGAAAAGGCGCAGAAGCGCAACCTGAGGGACGAAGACGACATTAGTTTTCACGATAGGGTTCGATACCATATCACTGGTGATGAGAGAGAGAGAGAGAGAGAGAGAGAGAGAGAGAGAGAGAGAGAGAGAGAGAGAGAGAGAGAGAGAGAGAGAGAAAGAGAGAGAGCAGGCAGGCAAACAGCCTCAGTTACCATCCTGTGTATCAGACTTATGGACCAGCTACGTGGATCAATACCCTTACCACGTCCAGATCTCAAGAACTGAAAAACGTTATGCCAACCAAGATGGAACTGTTCCGCCAAGACCGGACTCTGTCATATACGCTTGATCGTAATGAGTCAAGACCACAATCGATCATACAGTATCAGCCACCAGAAGAACTAGCTTTGTCCAGTTTCACGAACCCAGGTTATACAAGAACTCTCATGGATGGTCCGTCTAACCCGAATATTGCCTCTAGGCACTCCCTGCATACGATGCCCAGCTAAGTGCCTCGGTATCCAAGAGATGTCGCCTCACTTTCACAAGTCTTTGCTACTCAAAGAGAACCTGTACAAAGCGACACCATGGACGACAATGTATCTAACTCAAGGCGTTCTGCGCGTTTAGTGAGCCTCAATCCTTGAAATTCTTCTCCAGCTAATTCGTAGGTAGTACAAGAAAGGTCGTCTTTACTCTCTTTATCTAAAGACACTAAAATTGATCGCATTTCCCCTTGTCCTTAAAAGATATTACTTGATGCGCGAAGACTCAGCTTTACATGCTTCTACTCAGGAACGTTTTCTTCTACTGCCACCGGAGTTATGTTGTCCCTCTCTTTCCTGTAAAAAACTGCCTGATGCAAAATTTTGGTATCAGTTAATTATGGACCATAAAGGAAGGTTCTACTTTCAAAGTACTTCTACAGTCTGGCAGCGTTACTGACTTTTAGAGCTGCTTATATTGTCAATTACTAGAACCAAGCGTCAACGGACTCTTTCTCGCAAAGACGCCTTACCTCGATCTTAAGTCGGTGATTCTATAAATCCCACTCACAAGTTTCTCATTTGAATACCCAAGCAGTCGATCGAGATATCACAACTTTGGGACTACAAATACATCTATTTGAAGTCTTTTAACGACACAATCAGTTGGTGCGTAAAGTTGTGGCCGTGGAATTTGTTGGATTTGGTGTCTATGGAAATCATTCAATAGTAGGAAATGAGCATATCTTCTCCCACCTCGAATCCAACAGGACATGCTTGGGAGTCTTCTTCTAAAATTACCCCCGTCTTAAATAGAGATGTCCAACATACTCTGGCTAATACCGAAACAGCAGCTACGAATTCTCAACTGGCGGAGCGATATACAGAGCTCCCCACTTCCACCTGTCTAAAACCGTCATAAGGCCAAGCTACGCTTTCCTTTTTACTATTCAGGTTCAAGAAAGTACGCCAGTAAGCGACCGAGGAGACCAATTTCCGTTCCTCACAGCCTCAGCTAGAGAGGAGAGATTCTCAGGGCAATTAACAAAAGTATCTCGTGGATACCCGTAAGACACAAGCTACTGGGAAGCAGTCCTACCGAATCTATAACCGTGGAAAACCACAGTTTTCCTGAAGAAAAAGTGGACAAGAGGCAGGCAGAGAGGGCAATCGTTTATGCTAGAGTTTCCTCAAAGAGAACCTAATTATCTCACAAACTGGCATAATCTTCACTCCTTCGTTGCCACAGATCTTGGACAAGATATGCCACAACGACATATGGACCCGACAAGTGTTTTCTGAGGGAATCACATAACTTTCGTCGCACCTACTCCATTGTCCAGGGTTACATCAGCTACTAATGTGTCCCTCCTCGTCCTCTCATCTGACTTCAGCACACTCAGTTAAGACAATGGAATCACCACGATGGGTTCTGCCTAACATCCAGAAGGAAGACTATGCAATCAGTGTGGACTTTCATGATGCGTACCTTCACGTCCCCATTCACACGGCTTCCAGGAAGTCCCTGCCATTTGCCTACAGACACCAGTTCAAGGCACTCTCAGTTAGACTCAACATCAGTTCTTGGGGTTTCACTCAATTGATAGATCGGGAAAATAACCCATTTCTGGATCCCTTCCAAGACAGAAACATCAACGACCTGGACTACATTCTACAAAATCAAAAGGTGTCTTATACTGGGAGCAGGAAACGATATCCCTTGTTAATTTCTTTCTGAACATTGGTTTCATTTTCAACAAGAACACCCATGACCTTGTAAAATCTTAACAGTTTTTTCATCTATGAGTTCAATACTCAAGTACATTGATTACGTCTCCCTGAAGAACGAACATTAAAAATCACTTCAACAGTGGCTTCCTTGCTTCTACGAGACTTTGTAACTGCCCTAAAATTCTTTAGTCTTATGGGTTTCGCAATGAGGCAGCTGATTTCTTAGTTCTAGGTCTCCTATTTATGCGCTAATTACAAATGATTATGTTATCCAATGGAAGCCGAGGACCTGCATAAAGAACAAATTCTCACAATCTGCACAAATATGTGGTACCATATCACCTTAGGACTGAGGGGCACACGTCCTTCAATCATTCCGGGAAGCAAGTGTAGACTATTAATATTCTCCAGATGAAAGCTATTTCGAAAGCTTTTCATTGGTGGCAGGAAGATTTATATGGGAAGTAGTTCTCATTCTGACCGACAACTCCACTATGGTGACTTATCTCAAAAGGCAAGGTAGAATCAAATCCCCAGACCTCTGCGTTCTTTTTCGGATTTTCTAAAGTGACTTCATCAACGACCAATCCACTTCCAGGTTCGCAATATTTCAGGCCGACTAAATGTATTAGCGGACGTTTCATCCCAATCTAAAGTTACTGAATCTCCACGTCTGGATCACGTAAAAAGAGTTTTCGGAAACAAACTGTTCATAAGACCCATCCGATCTTCTGTCCAATTTTGACTACATACGTGCCAAGACGTTGGGTCGTTGCCCAAAGTGGTATCTACGATGGGTACTAACCTGGCTAAACAAAGACACCATTTCAACCGCTTTCAAGAGTCTAATTGGTTCGCCTGTCATGTTGGACCTGCTTTTTCACTACATTAGCGAACGGCAGGCAGAATCAGCTAAATATATGTTGTATCATAGCACCAAAACTATATGCAGTTCCGATATGATACGTCGGTATTACTCATGCCGACCTCTGATTTTATTGCCAAGAACAATCTCCGGTTCATGGGAAATCGGAATTTTGTTATGAAATTACTGTCTACTCTGGACACTTCATCTCAGTGTCGTCTTCAGGACCTAATGCGTGCCCTAAAGTGGTGTCTAATCAGGACCAAGCCGTTGCGTCTAGGGAGATGACGCCTTTTCGTAACCCTCATAGAGAGGAAGGACGATGTATCAGCACAGACACTTTCGTCCTAGATAAATGTGGTTTTCATTCCTCATATTAGAAAGTAACCCCAGATCAAATAATTTGCTTCTTATCTCGTCTCACTACCTTAGGACAGTCGCCACAAATAGTATGGTTGAGCGATACTGCTCTTTGACTGATATTATCCATGCCATGGGATGGAGACCCGAGACCCGTTCTCCAGCTTTTGTTTCAGAAATCGTCCATCCAAAGAAACTCAACTCAATCTGGTGGAACCTCATAGGCTCTTTTTACAGCTTCATAAGGACGCAGCGTCATGACTTCCGCTGGATTTGTGGGAGGGAAAACTTGTCCCTTTCAATGCTGCTTTCCGCCATATGGAGTCTATTCTCCAGAGGTGATATCTAGAAGCTGCTTCATATACCTTAGAGGACCGGAGATGGTCTCTTTTGCGTAAAGGAATGTATCTCACTCCACCTCTTACCTATTTTTCTAAAGTATTATAATCGGTTAACGTATTTTAATAAGAAACTATTTTTTAGATTATGGTAAAATATGTTTATTCAATAACACATATCCGTACATAACACATACACTCTCCCAGCCTCCCCGCAGTTTCATCCATATAGACAGCGTGCCTTCCGCTCCATTAGTAACCCAACTGGATTGCACACCAATCCCTAAATCAAGGAAGGGGGATTTAACTACCACCTAGGTGGGCAGATAACGTTTAGCTTTTTAACTAAATGCTTTAACCTGGGCGGGCTGGATAAGAAAGATGATAGTAGAAGTCCTCATAAAGTATTATGATCGGATAAGCATTATTGAAAAAACATATTATACTAGAACTATAAATTGGTTTCTTGGTTGCAACCATTGTTTCACGAACCTAAATTAATACTTTAAGAAATCATTGACTATCTTCGACATTACTGTTGCCGAATCTAAATTGTACTTGTGGTGTGTCGAGTATCTTTGTTAATATTTAACACGTTTGAAGGTTTGACGCTCAATCGATTCTATATTCTTTCTGGCAACGAGTTCAACTTGCCATTCAAGTTAATGGACCTATCCGATATGGCAAACAACTTTGCTTAGCAGCCTTTTATCTCGCCACCTAAAGTCAGTTGGAATCCAATAAATTGAGGTCTGAGGGGTATAGTTATTGAATGTTGTAAATTGTGGGACTACATGATGAAACAGTTTGCTCAAGGAGCACTTAAATATAGCTTTGAGCAGAAATAACTACAAAAACTATGGTACTGTATTTATAACAATATTTTGAATTGTCTTACCTTGTGCTGAAGAGATAGGTTTATAGAATTTGATAAATGTTTTGTATTAGAGCAGTTTCTTCTCTAAATGAGTGTGTGCGGGCATTAGAACAAATTTCAGAAAGGTCCATTAAGCTGGTTATATACTTGGCTTCTTCATATTATTCAGTCATCTTTCTTTAAGCAGCACTCATTCATTCCCTTGCTTTGGTCAGAAGAACAAAACTGGATTAAAAGAAGAAAGGCGGCAAACCAGGGTTGCTTGGCACCGTGAAGGAATCTCAGATAACGGTATAAGCATAAGGTGCTTTAACATAACTAAAATAATCATATGTTCATATTCAAACTAATCTGCACGTATTATTCATTGCGTATTTTACTATCGGGAAACAACTTACTTTAATTCACAACACGTCTGTGGTCATTGTTATTGTGGCTACAGACACTGCATAATTTGATATCTTGATACAAGTTATTTTTTTCATCTCAAAAGTTAAATATTGCAAGTAAACGAATGTGACTAAAGGACAGAAATGCGAAACATTCTTAACAAAAATAGCACCTCATCCACTTAATAGTGCAATTCCATAAATAAATTGCGGAAATCAAATTATATGTGACACATGCACAATGGGCATTACTTATACAGAAAATAGCCGTATCAACCTAAATAATAATGCAAAAATAAATTATATCAAACGTCGATAATTTGTTATGATTTAGAGCCCGGAATATCTTTTATTATATTTTATAAGACATCTCAAGTTATTTCTTATTAGGGGCTTAGTAATGGGGAAGACTTGAACGATATACCCACAAACAATATAACTATTTAAATATACCATTTGTTTTTATCAACAACGGACAATGAACTACGCGGGCACTTCAGTCATCGGCACTTCATAATCTACGTACTACATATCAATCCTTTCAATGACGTTGTCCACTGTAATCCACTCGAAGTGTCATTTTTTACGTTCCTCTTAAATTCCCATTTTCGACTGCATTTAAACATTTAACGGTTCATGCACTTTACATTATTCTAATGAAATTAATGAAATCAACTTTATTTTACAGAGGAAAGATTACATAATTAAGCGTCATCAAAACCCAGATAAAATTTTATATTGCATGCACAGCAACATTCTACCACAGCTCATTCCGTTTCTTGAACTATTAGCTATTGTCCCAATACAAGATGTCTCCTTCATTGCTAAACGGCTATTTTCTGCTCTATCAAAATTGCTTATTGCTATTTACTTCTGCAATATATATCACTATTAAAGATGAGTGAGTTTCTTTGTATATCAGCCTTCAACGCGAACCATTGTATTCTTATTTCCAGGGTCATTTGCTGGTTTGATGTCGATAACATTATTTGGTTATGCAAGGCTGCAAGAAACGTATATTGACTGTTAAGTACAATGTACTTGTATGCTAAACTACACTGCAATTTTAGTTCGGTTGTATTCATTTCTAACTTCATACTGAATGGCGAGTTGTTTTTGTTTCTTCTTAATTTTAAACTCATTATATTGCAATAGTCATGCTAATGCAACTGAATGGGATGTAACTTCTCATTGGTAATGGAGGTAAATGGGATAACGTCTCATTAGTCATAGCAATACGACTGAATGGGATGTAACTTCTCATTGGTAATAGAGGTAAATGGGATAACGTCTCATTAGTCATAGTAATACGACTGGATGGGATGTAACTTCTCATTGGTAATAAAGGTAAATGGGATAACGTCTCATTAGTCATAGTAATACGACTGAATGGGATGTAACTTCTCATTGGTAATGGAGGTAAATGGGATAACGTCTCATTAGTCATAGTAATACGACTGGATGGGAGATAACTTTTCATCACGTGCATGTAATACTGGATGTAATTTAGGCAGAAAGTACAGTAAAAAAGAAAAAGACAGAATGATAGATACAGACCATAGATTTGGGGTTTACAGTCTACCTGTTCAAGCTAGGTGTATGCGTGATAAGATGCATGTAATGACACAGAAAAGGTAACTGTATCTGAGTATACTCGATTCTCTAACACCCGATGTACTTGAGAACCCCGAGTAGTATACTAGAATTACATGGTAGGATTCGATCATTTTGATTGCCACAATTCTTGTCTTTAATGATGGAAGAAATAAATCAGAATCTGGAACACGTCAAATCTTCATTTGACCATGACATCAAACCTCACTTCTTAAGGAATGGATCTTTTCATCTCCAAAGGCCTACAATTAATTTACATCGGTGCATATAAAGACGACTGTATCTGGGAAAACGCATTGGTAAAGAGTATGGAAGCTCTTACGAGTCAAGGTAGAATCAGGGTTAACTGTGTATGTGACAAAGTGGTGAAACTTATGTTGCAATCTGTCACTTCAATGATGAGTTGCACATGAAATAAATGTTCTTTATTCTTAAAACTCTTTATTAAAATAGACATTATGCAACACAGTGATAAGGCAAACATAGTTCCATATAGAAAATATCACTATAGTGTCCCGATGTCTCCTGCACTGTGATTACAAGTTGTAATTTGATGAATGGCGCATGAGTTATAAAATATTTTTTTAAATAATAAAAAAACTGATACCAAGAATTGGCTTTGTATGGTTACCTTTGAAAGTACAATATTTGCATGTAGCATCGACAAAAATATCATTGAAATCTGTTAAATTCTGTGCTGTTGTAGTTAAAACGCGGATAGTTTACTTATAAAATCGTATGCAATAAAAAACCACACACGAAGAGTTGAATAGGACTATGTGATATTGTTTGCAGGTTCCTTTGAGTCAAAATATTAATATATTTCTCTCCTCTTAGATGATAATAAATTCTTGTAGCAGCAGTTGTATCAGACACTTCTCTATTTCAAGGAAGAGCGTATTGACAATGTCTAGATTCTAGGTAAAGCAACGCTTGATTGTAGCAATTCTCATTCTTCATCTCTTGAAGTGTGAATTAAGGCATTATTTACCTTGTCCCGTGACGTCAGTGAAACTCCATAGAATGAGTTGTGACCTTATAAAAGGTAAAAATGTTTAAATCGCATTCTGTATATGTTTTTACTTTGATTATTTTGACAGAGTTTGTTCTCTGTCCTAAAAATGGCTTTTTTTTTCGCAGATCCAGATCGTGAAAGTGTTACGGATTCTGCTTACATACGTACATTGATGCATACATATGTATGTACGTACATTCATTCTCTAATGCGTAGATGTTTAATGCAACAGTTTGTTCTATCCATTTTTCACCTTTCAAAACGGTCTCATTACTCGATGCTATAAGTACTCGATGATATAAGTGCCTATCTAACTTCCTATTTTGTCATGCCTTTTATTTCTGTACTGAAAACAACCATTGGACGTTTATTATTATGGAAATAAAAAGGAAAAAAGCCATAAGCCTAAAACAAAACAAAAGTAGTCTGGAAAGACTGAACATGGGACTTTTAGATATTGTGTAAGACAGTTAGTCACCTTAAGGAATCTGCTTTCAAAACAAGTAATTTACTCTCTTTCCAACACTTCCAAATTACAGCTCGAGCAAAACATAATGTTGAAGAAATGAGAATGCATGAGAAGGATAGTGCAGAAAGAATATTAGATATGGAAGCCCAAATACGTCAGCTGAAACAAGAGAAGAATCAATTGCTAACAAGGTATGCAGCCTGGAGCTAAACAGCTCTATTGTTCAAACTTGCAACTTGGTGAATGTATTTCATTTACGGTTCCCTGACTTTCTCTCATGTTATGTTATGTATTTCACTTATCACCAGCTCTCTCTCTCTCTCTCTCTCTCTCTCTCTCTCTCTCTCTCTCTCTCACCACACACACACACACACACACACACACACACATACACACACACAAACATTCACGCATTATTGAGATGAAGCACACGCCACCATGACACAATTACCTTTAAATATGGTAATACAATATATTTAAAGTAAATATGATTTGTCTCACGGCTGGTACACTAATTCATACCCGAGATAGCTACTACATAATTTGAGGGTAAGTGTTATTTCTTGTCTGGTTGCCTTATTTTCCACACATCTTGAATACGACTACGACTAAAGTACTGGCGAATTTGAAGGTATTACGACTCAGTGGTCTAAAATGAGTAATGGAAAAGAGTGAGAAGCAACAAATTTTGTAAAATTCAACAAATAATTTATTTCCCTTGAATACAAACGAGAAAATGTAAAAATGTAACTTATGGTATTGCGAATTAGATCCCAAATAATTATCTTAGAATTACAGACACGAGTCCCAATGATTAAAGTTCTGAATGAACTTTAGTGGTAACCCAAATTAAATCCAGCGCTGGAAGTGTTGATGTGCCTGTGGTGCACCCGTGTTCTGGTGACGTGTCAACATTTTCCTTATTTGAAAATGCACAATAAATTCAAGTCTCTATTTCCAATAATGTTACTTTTGATGAGCACTTTGTATTTCCTGTGAAACAATCTTTGAATAAATAAATTTACAGCCCAAATAAACTACTGAAGACATCAATATTACTATTGAATCTGCTTAGATGTTAAAGCAGAAATGAATAATTTCTTGATAAACAGGATTATATAGTCCTCTGTTTGACCTCAGGTTTGGAAGACGTGTGATGGTCGAAATCTTTATAGTCGTTTGTTCTTGCTTGCTATATTTGACAATACTTATAAAATATCATTATATATTTCATAATGAGATACTGAAATAAATCATTTGGAGAAAAGTTATATCACCACAGTGGCGATATCAATTTTAGAACTCCTTTCTCTTTCCATTAAGGAAGTATATCTTCCATTATTTCTATTATTCAGACCCGTATTTCCACATCTCGGCCTATTTCATTCTATCTTTTACCTTTCCTTCTCTCCATCCTTTCTCTTTATCTCCCTATCAGGACGAATGTATCTTAAAAAGTGTAAAGATTGTTGCGACCATAGTTGTATATTTATATAATTAATGAGATGACGCCATCCACATTGCCTGAAATGAACACCAAACATACAAAGCAGACTTCAAATATTAATTTTTTCTATAATTAGTATAGTTTTCCATATGAATCATGCAAATTGTCAGTGACTGAACCTACTTGACCTGTTGGTATTCAATATTGTTGTCATCCATGCAGTATCGTATACCTGTTACACTGAAGTACAAACAGATTACATTTTTAAGAAAGTTTTATTACATACGGTAATACGATTGTTTAAGTAGTAGTTTTAACTGTAATCAGTCATAATCGTGTCCGAAAACGATGGTAAAATCAGACATTATTTAATGTTGACTACAAACCGAAACTGAATGACAATCGAAATATGTGTAACATGCACTAGCGAAACAGTATGCTAGCCAACACAGAAAAACTTCTCGTGTGTGTGTGTGTGTGTGTGTGTGTGTGTGTGTGTGTGTGTGTGTGTGTGTGATACAGATTGTTAACGTAGCTTTAACAATTTGTCAGTCATATCGCTACGATGTTTGCGGTGTGGCAGTTTATAGTGATGTCTAGCACTGAGGCATCATGCCACAGACATGTAGCATCATGTCCCACCCAGCCACATTATCCTGACACCAGGCCGACCAGTCTTAACATTAACCTCTTAATGCTGAGCTCCAAGCGAGGCAGCTGTTAGTAACATTTTTCGATAAGCCTTTGGTATGACTCGACCGGGGTCGAACTCGCGGCGGACTCTCTACCAACGAGGCCACAAGAACGGTCAAAATTCACGTCTGAATGCAGAAATACCCCCCCCCCCACGAAAAGAAAAATAACAACAAAAATCCTTAAAGTAAACTCACAATAATGAAAATCTGTTGTTTAATGATGTTACGCACTGAATTCTGTTGAACCGTTATGTCCTGTTTTAATAGTAGTTCCACCCCAAACATGCTGTGTCAATCCGCGCAATAAATGTGGCAACAAAAATAAAAAAACTCGTTTCATTTACATATGAAAACATTTATTTGTTTGACAAAACACAATCTGAAGCATTATATGAACATTCAAAATTTGTAAAATGTCACTGTTGTAAAATTATTGTACATTTTCGGAACTTCGTTTGTATTGATGAAAAAATGTAGCCGTTAATCACATAGACACAGAATGCAGAAACATCCATGGAAATCGAAGCTTTTTGCTTTATAAATATATAGTAAACAAATCTAAGTACTCAGAGTAGATATAAACATATATTTCACCAGTGAAATACTTCCCTATATCTACTCAAAAAAGTAGATATTTAGAGATTCCTCTCATGTATACCCTGTCAATTGTATGTGACTAAAGCATTATTATTTTCTTTTTATTTCTCGATCCATTTCTCCTGTATAGATCCATCTATCCTTCCCTTGCGAATGATAGGAAACAGTTCGTGGTCCTTAGTACAAATAAAGTCTAGTATTGATTTAATGTGATGGAGTTCAACGAAGACTATTTTATCCCATGTCAACAAAAGGCTTCCTCAGTAAATAAATATATTAAGTCTAAACTACATATGCTTCTTTATATTTTATTTCCAACATTTTAAATTTAAAAGAAAGTCTGTCAGCGCATTTCATGTCATCTTTGTTTCTTGATGACATATTGTAGGCTTTCTGTTAGATCTGAGGTCAACGGTAAAATGATTTGAGAACAAGATGTGTAGAAAGTAATGGTTCTGTTTGGGATCTAGTAAGATTTTATTTCTTCATTTAAGAAACTTAAATGATTAAATATAAAATTTTTAATAATATATTTTTAAGAAATGGTTTACTGTACCAAAGTTTCTGATAGCTTTAAGTTAACCAAATATGTCCTTTTTCCGAAAAGGTTAAGTGAGATCGGAGCTGTGAGACTTTTGGACAACAATCCAAACCTCGCTGATTTAAGTGATGCGAACAGACCTGAAAAGCTAATGGAACAATTCGCTGAAATCTATGACAACGAATGGACGTATGCCTTTGAATACCTGATTCGAGCAAACGAATTAGAGGAAGAAGATGCCATAAAAGAACTGCTACGTATATTACAGGTGAAAACAGTACTTAATGCTCAACATTTATTTCGAAACCAGTCCCTTCTATCTAAGAGGATAATTGTTTGGAATCCTTTACACATTTTTAAATGACCTGAACAGCAGCGATATTTAAGCATATTTGATAGAGATGTAATTATAGATGCAGATATTAATTTTAATAGCTTTACAAGCAACAAAATTTATCACAGTAGATTGGAATCTTCCTTAAGTTTACATTTTGCGTCACACACACACACAGATATATATATAAATGACATTGTAAGGAGCTGGACATATATTGTTCTGACAACTGGTACTTTCATACTTCGCTCCCTACAACTGTTAAGTTCCATTATTAAAGAATGCGGTTTGACGTGACAAATAATATATCTTAAAGGAATGAAACACAATAATAATAATAATAATAATAATAATAATAATAATAATAATAATAATTAAACAATAAACGTGACAAATAATATATCTTAAAGGAATAAAACACAATAATAATAATAATATCAATAATAATAATAACAATAATAATAATAATAATAATAATAATAATAATAATAAAAGAGTAACAGAGTATTCAATTTGATAGAAATTTTCTAATTTTAGTAACATATAACCATCAAATTTGGGCATTAGATACAGTAATTTACCAAGCATTTGAATGTCTTGCACCTAAACAATATAATTGATTTATGTTGTTAACATGATCTTGATTGCATAAACAAGCAGGAAAGTCAATAAATAAAGGGATAACACTCTTAGTTTACAGATAAGTTTCTTTGTAAAGAAAATTTCAAAATAAACAAACATTGATATATAGGGAAGTCCGAATAAAGCTCGGTTACAAATTTTAGTCGAGACACAAACTAAACTCGGAACATTTCATTACTTCTCCATTGTAATTTTTCAGATTATTTACACAGAATGCCTATCTGCGTCAAGAAAACATTCGGAAAGTCTGAAGAAAGCGATTGTACGTTATCTGGGAATGTCTAAGGTAATGGAAATGACACACAATGATTTAAAAATTGAATTGATTAACTGGAAGAAGAGATTAGGAAAATGTAATATTGAATCCTAATCGATTAAATGCGTGGATTAATAGAGCCTTCCCCTTTGTGCGGGTAGGATAAGGAAAGATAATCCAATAGAAGAGTGTTGTGCACTACGCGCTCCCAATCCTTTTCACCAGTCTTAATCCAGGGCTGGAGAAAGGTGTGGTGCTATGTTATCGCAAAATATTGTGATAGGAATGTAAGGAATAGCATAGAAAGGTACCCAGTCTTGTACCAAATTAAAATAAAATTTTATTTACCTATACTTGTAAGTAGCCTAGCTTCCGATCCATGTAACATAATATGACCACAATGTGTTAATTGTTTTGCAAACATCCATGTCAAAATCGATGCAAAATGTCTCTATAATAAATTTGATTTCCATGAAAGAAAAAACAATTAGAAATTAAACAAAAACGTTTTGCAAAGTGTCATCGAAATCTGCATGTTTAAGCAAGCCATTAAAAGATAAAAGAGTCAGTGTTATTGTCATTAGTATAAGTACCTGCCCCCAAAAGTTTGGAATTTTCAGTGTCATTGTCATTAGCACAAGTACCTGCCCCCAAAAGTTTGGATTTTTAAAATAATTTAATTTAAAGGATTTTTTTCTTATATATACAGGTTAAGACTGGTCCTCTCGACAACCAATTATAAGCTGGTAACAGCAATCATATTGATTTGTCGTCATCATGCAGTAATTAACTTACAATTGTTATAAAATGTGAATGACGACACTGTTTTAAGCTGCTTGATACTAGTGTCTCAGCGACCAGTAAGATCGCATAATGTGTGTGTGTGTGTGTGTGTGTGTGTGTGTGTGTGTGTGTGTGATTTGGAGTTTTAACATAGCTTTAAAAATGTTCAGTCATATCACTACCATGTATGCAGTGTGGCAGTTTATAGTGATTTCTAGCACTGGGGCATTATGCCGCAGACAAGTAGCATCATGTCCCACCAAGTCACATTATTATGACACCAGGCCGACTAGTCCTAACACTAACGTCTTAATGCTGAGCGCCAAGCGAGGCAGCTGTTAGTACCATTTTTATAAGTCTTTGGTATGATTCGGCCTATGTTCATATTGCGACCTCCTGCATCGGAAGCGTGCATGCGCGCGCGTGCGTGTGTGTCTTTGTGTGTGTTTCTATACGGAATTACTGGTCGCGGAAATACTAGTATCGGGACGCTCAAAATTAAACTATCAGCTTCTAAACAAGCCACAGGTTCTACATCACTTACCATTGTCGTATAAACAGTACTAACTGTAAACGAATTCAGATTGTAGATATAGATGTAATACAGTGATAATTTGTATTATTAAGATAAGAAGAAGTGCAGGGAAAAGTAGCAAAAGGTGTGGTTAGCACAATATGAACATACAAATACGAATGACCTTGGCGATAGATACATTTTGCAAAATGTTCAAATTTTTCACACAAACGGAATAAAATAAAAGTTAATCCAAATTTGCATAATATAATCATTAGCTATTCGGTAGTAGAGCTAACATAAAAAGACAGTTTAAGTGATATCACAGTGCGTCCGTGATATCACGGAGCCAGTTCAACATAACAGCTAATAATAGGTCAATCATCGTAGGTTTTTTGCTTTATACGTCAGTAAAATAGAAATGCTACTCAGTAACTATTCATTCAGGAATGCTGTCACGTGCTGTACTGCCTAAAATGTCAATATCTGACCAATCAAGTCAAGTAATAATTTTAGCTAATATTTCATTTCACGAGACTAGCGACATAACTATTCAGCGTATGCTTGATATCAAAATTGTATATGACTTGTTCAATTTATGTAGTATCTTACTCTCTTATGACAACAACATATAAATCTATGAAAACACAGACAAAATAAAGTGCATTTTCATTATTATTTGAACACATGGTATTAGCAGTCCACAAATACTGCAATAGTAAATGTTCATCATAAAACTTTAGCTAGTATAAAATTCTTACGAATATCAGTGAGCTTGCTAAATACTCTAAAAATATTGATGCTCGTTAAAATGCTGTGAGTTGCATTATTTGAATGAAACTGACATCAAGACAATGTTTGTGACATAGCTAAAACAAATTATTGCTCTTTTTATATAGAAGATAACTGGTGAATATGCATTTAGATTAGCTTTGAAATAATAAGAAACCCTGTTATATATATATATATATATATATATATATATATATAT
>JAECUM010038757.1:0-14075 GCA_016617855.1 Megalonaias nervosa | reverse complement strand
TTAATTATGAACAGAACCTTCCGTGAAATTTTCAGAATTAAACTGAATTATATTAGATCACTTGGGTATCCCACAATATTGTTAAACACGGTGTCTCGCTAAAGATTAAGTTGAGATAGGAGACAATACCCATTAAAAATCAGTCTTACTCTGGCAAATACTTCACTTCAGTGAAAAGGGTTACGTTTACTTTTCAAATATGTTATGTGATATGAAGCTGAGTTGCATTAAACATGCTTTTTTAAATCAAGCTGCTTTCGGCAAGTGTGTTATCTTTAGAGGATTTAAAAATCAATACGGTCTTTATTCATAACACATTATAGTTTTGCAGTATTAAACAACTAAATACAGAAAATGTCTTAAGATATAAAAATGATAGCAATTGAGATATAGTTTGCAAATAAAAATGTAAATCGTCTTAACAATTGTTCTCTTAATAGTGTATGTGTATTTGTGTCTCTCTCGCTGTGTTTGCATCTCGCATATCGGCGTGGTAGTGCAGGAAATTGCCCATTTTCTTAGTACAGGTGTTACGGTAAGTATCTCCTACCGATTATTTGGTCTGATGTCTATTTATTTTGTAGTTTTCTTTTTCACTTTCACTTCTTTCGCCCCCTACCCGCCATGATATTATAGATGTTTTTTCCATGGTTCCATATCGGATGAGGCAATCTGTAGACCTTCTCCACCTACTCTGGTCTCGTCTAACAACCCTCGCCCTTTTGAATTCGGGTGCTTTTCAAAGGAGGATATCTGCTGGGACCTTGACTCATCTCCGGGTAAAATATTTAGAGGTTTGAAACTTAAGACTAGAACCATGCTTCAAATAGTCTAACATACCGATCTCTTTTCGGCTGCCTGCTTCTATTTGCAAAAGGAGTGATAGTCTACTTCGTGAGCTTCATGAGCTTTACAGTGATTGTTGGAAGCAACTACTTTCGATGCCCATAAAACTGTTTGCACGGCTTCTCCACCTCCTTAAAGATGTCCCTTGGAGTCTTTTGAAGTCTTGCAGAAAGTTCATTTGAGGGCTGCTGTGCTTGATATGGAGACGCTTTTCCGTGGTGCTATTCCCTCCGAGGACTCATAAGACTTGAGGGAGCAACAACATTGCTTCTTGGTCACAACTCTGGCCACATTTCAACCAGCGAAAACGTGCACCCATTCTCATCGCTCGAAGAGCCATCATCCCAAGTTTTACAAACAGTATCAGTTTATGCAACCAAACAGCCAGCCACAGTTGAAAACTCTTGCAAACAATTACTAGAGGAACCGGTCGTATAGACCAAGGAAAAAGTCTTCAGACACCTCCTCCTTCCCTAAAGAAGGACAGCACCTGGCGAATTTCACCCTCTCCAGAACATCTCTGTCTTCCTAGCGCCCGCTAACGTGTCCGACTAGCCCCATTATCAAAGACTTCGTCACATACCAAGGACGATGATTGTTTCCTTTCCACAATAAATGAAATTTACCTGCATCGTTTCCATAACAACCTCCTTTTTTGCGATCCCCAATTTCTTTTCATCAGCTATCTATGGAAGGGTGCAGTACATGCAGTGGCAAACAACCGATGCCCTTGTATCTATTCCCGCGTTTTTAGATCTCAAAAATGTGAACAATTCTGAATAATACTCGCACTTTCAATCTTAAATATGCTTATTCTGGAAGAACACTTTAAGGTAGAGACGTTTGCCTCAGTCAGGAATGAAAACAAGACCTAATGACTTTAGATCTTCGGGATGCATACCTTCACGTCCCCGTCCATCTTCGCATTACAAAATAAATGATTCCAAGTTATTCTGGACCAGAAGATTTTCAGTTTCTGGCTCTTTTGTTCTTCACCTCGGTTCGTCACTAAGTCAGGATCTCCACGTCTTGGCTCATTCTGATAGCCTCCTCTTGGCCCCAACGGCTGTAGTTTAATGATCTGCTCCATGATGATGCTGTTGTAGCAGTAGTATAGTACACTCATTCTGCACCTTCTAAATCAAACCATTACATCATGTCCAGTTTTTGAGCCAGGAACCCTTCTGCATTGCTTAGGTCAAGGCGCAACCTGCTTCAGCAATGTACGACGCCAAGTGGAGAATATTCAGTAGTTAATACACTAGGGTAACGCACTGATCATATAGATTCTCCTTTAACGGCATGAAACCTTTCATGTGTTCTTTGGGTATTATCTAAATCTTTCCATTAAGCTTCCTTTGAAAACGTTGCCTTTAAAACAGCCTTCTTGATGACCTTAGCGTTGCGATGAAAGAGTGAAAGTTATGTTTTGCCAATGGAAAAGGATAAGTGGATGAGTTAAAAATCAAACTGGGTTCCTAAGTTTTGAATTTATAAAATATAGTTAAAAATAAAACGTTGTAGATCTCTTTGCTGTCCTTAATGTTGAGGAAAAGGAGTGAAATTCATGCTTTGTCAATTTAAAAAGATTTGTTGGATATGCATAAGGTATGTGATTGGGATCACAAGTTGTATGACTCTAAAATATAATTAAAAAGAAAGAATGCATACAATATAGATTTCTACGCTGTGCTTAATGTCTATCGTGAAGGAGGGAACTTGATGATTCGTCAGTGGAAATGGGTATGATGTGAAAATGGATATGGAGTGGAAATGGATATGATGTGAAAATGGATATGGAGTGGAAATGGATATGATGGGTATGGCTACAGACGGAAACTGAGATCTCAAATTATACATGGATAAAATCCGATTTAAAATGAAAATTCCAGACAGTATAAAAATCTTTGAAGAAATTTGTTATTAATCTTGCCATTTCATTTTATCTTCAGCCATACCACTACATTTAAACTGTTCTCATTTATTCTACTTCTGATTTAATATGTTGCCACAAGTTGGAGCGATTTCCTTGAAGTCATTCCAAAAATGACTTTGTTTATGTTACACTCATCTTTATCAGATATTTTCGTGGCAAAGATTTGTTTCTGATAAATTAGATTTTAATGTATGTCTCGTAATGTTCGCATTTTGAAGGCCAACATAATTCAAATAGTCAATTATAAACTTTTGGAACAAAAACAGTAAACTTTAGAAGAAGAGAGACAACTCTGTTTCTTTGTAATACGATAAAAAAAAATGTTTTGCATGAAACAAATTGAAATTATTACATTTATTTCACCACTCTATCTTGGTGATCAATTTGAACTACATTTATATTCATTTTCTCTAAATTGTAGAGTAACATAGCAAGGATATATCTGCAAGATGATATTGTATTTACAACATAATCGATGTGACCATTAGAAAATGCCATTTTTATATGCTAATTTCTTCCATTTTACCTTACATTGTCAGAATCGTGTTGTATTTATCCTGTTACGTGTCGAGGCTCCTACAAAGTAACAAAGAAAAGAGTGAAACCAACAAGCTTTGTATATTTAAACAGAATAATTTATTTCCCTAGAAAAATAAGGTAAAAATATGAAAAAGGACTTACGGTTTGTGAATCTAATCCAAACATTAATCCTAGAATTTAAAAATATAAGTCCTATCGCTAAAAAGTTCTAAATGAATCAAGGTTCGAATCCCGATGAAGTTCCAAGATGGAAGGCGATGACGTCTTCTATAACTTGTTTGTGTTGATGTGTCAACAGTTCCTTGTTGAATCCACCAAGAATATAATTCCGGCTTTAGAATTCCAAATAATTTCTAACAAATGTCTTTGTCCAAGAATTTTGAATAAGCACAAGTAAAATCTCCAGGGAAAATAAATTATTTTAAATAAAATCTCAATTCAAATTGGCAACAAGAAAGAAAACACCTCCGAGCTCTGAAGGTGTGAATTTACGACTGACTATAAAACACTATGAAAGTGAATTTTAACTCTAATTACGACGTTGGTTGGACCACTTGATAGGATCACGTGATCACTAAGTCTGAATAACGCAAGAGGGGGTAAGCCAATTATCACGTCCGCCATGGACGAATTCGATTGTAATGAATGAATCTTACTATAAGATTCAATAATTTAAAAAAAGTTTGAAAAAGGTTGTTTAAAACAGAGCTAAACTGGCCCTGAAAATCCAGGTCACAAAAAGATACAATATTTCTACGAACTGCGTATTTATCAGGTTTAACGAAGTGAACTGAATTTACTGGAAAAAATGTCAAATCCAGTGAATAAAGTTATCATTACAAGAACATGTACTGGGAAAAAAATAAAATAAAAGAGAATTTAAAACACACAAGCAATTAAATTACATATAAATAATAATCCATACTACACTGCTTCATAACGTACGATATATGTGACAAAATTAGTATCGTATGTTAGGAACTACTTCTGATTGTAAACAAACATTGTGCACTTGTGTAACAGACGCGGAGCTTTTGATTTAATGAAAGTTGTACATGTTTGAACGAAAGAAACAATCTGGTCCGTTTGAAAGTAGAGATTATAAAATTGACGATGTGGACGAGTTCACTGAGTCGCAAAAGAAACTATCAACCAAGCAAACGACCGAAGGTAATATCCGCAAACGTGAGAAATGCAGTATTGACAACGCCATTCTGGTCATTTCAGCACCTGTTTCGTGGAAATATTCATAACTATTCACAAATTGAATGATTCGAACTATGAGCCGTGCTCTGTAGGAGCTGTAAAAATAGCATAGAAAGGCATATTAAGCTAAAGGGATGGCCCGTCTCTCTCTCACAGAGATATCCTATTTTACAAGTCAATGGAAGCACAAAAATTGAAGAAGGCTGGTTTTGGCACAAAAGCAAGAGTCTTGGAGCCAATACACCAAGAGGGCGAAGAAGACTTTTTCAGCTTACTAAATGGTCTGTCATATCCCAGGTGCGTTGCAATTTTCCCCGTTTACTTCTCTGAGCAAATGTTTGTATTCATAGTACAAGTCATACAGGAACATGTAAATAAGCTGTAATGCCTCCAACAATGAGCATGGAAGTGATAGGGCATAATAAAAATGTCATCTATTGCTGGTATTAACAATGGATATAAATATACATAGCTTTTGCATCTTGAATTTCCTCAAAAAGCACTTTCTTAGTTATTTCTGTTAAATCAACTTATATGGGTTCCAAAAATTGATCTAGGCAACATTGTAAATTTATATTACATTATCAACATAAATCACATTCCAGTGCAGAATTCATTGCACTGAAAAACGAAATGAATTTGAAGATTACATTATCAACATAAATCACATTCCAGTGCAGAATTCATTGCACTGAAAAACGAAATGAATTTGATATTCCCTAACAAATAATAGTTAATCTGATGTTTTTTGCTTGAGCGTTTCAATTAAAAGAAGACAAATTTAATTCCACCTTATGGTTCCAAATTATCAATGAGAGAACAGAATCAGATGTGCAGCTGCATCAATGCCAGTCCCTCCAGTCGGAATTGACCCAGCTAATTAATAT
This sequence comes from Megalonaias nervosa, assembly GCA_016617855.1. NCBI lineage: Eukaryota > Metazoa > Mollusca > Bivalvia > Unionida > Unionidae > Megalonaias > Megalonaias nervosa. Next base: position 8,660 of record JAECUM010038757.1, on the reverse strand, counting down.
AGTCCATCACAACTAAGTAAGCAAAATTTAGTTTGATCGACAAAAAACAAAATACCTCTATTTCAAGCAAACTGAAAAAGTTTGTTTTAAGGCGCATTCATTCACAATATGACTATAAATTTCATTTTTAAGTAGACAAAAAACGGGCGGTGCTATGTGAGCATGAATACTGTTACTGTATATTTGTTAACCTGGTTGTGTTTATTTAGGGTCTTATTTCAAAGGACAAGTTTCTTTTAATCCCTCTGTTTTCAACAGTTTGTTGGTCCATCCATCCATTATCCAAGCTTTAGTTTTGGGTGCACAACTCCACAGCCATTTAAGATATCTATGAAATTGCATACACGCATCAAAGTAATAGTCATAATGTCCAAAACTAAGAGTGCTGGAAGTCGTTACATATCATTGATCATCTCTAGAGTACTCTTTGTTTTGCATAGTAAATGGAACTTAACAAACAGTGGTTGCATTTGGAATGGTCGCAGTGGTTGTTTTACCGTAATGGAGCATTAAGAGACAGAAAAATCGATAACCTTACAAAATTGTTAATACATTCGTTTTAATTAAACCATTATACAGATCTTTCTTCTACTAATTTCGTATAGGTAGACCTACAGTGAGTGCTCCCACTACTTCCATCACTGGTACTGCAGGGAGCAGCATCACAATACAGGCTACTGTCAATGGATCTTATATCACATCAATTATGTGGTCTTTCAATGGCACCAACCTGACAAACGATGGTCGCTTTTCGTGGACAAATCAAAATGATACTGGTCCTGTTGATCTTATGATCAAGAACCTTGCACTGAGTGACGCAGGGACCTATGTATGCACAGTTCGCAATGCAGCAGGAGGAAACGAGCTGACGATCAGACTCACTGTCATTGGTACGGCATATTGGAACAGTACAAAGAATCATATTGATATTGTTGTCATGCATGTATTGCATATTGTTTGTATCTACCCTGAAACAACTGAAATAATTTCATAATTATACGCTAAAATGTAATAGAGATCTTAAATATGTGTTCATTTCAAATGCATTTTCTGAAACAAGTTCCAAACAAATTGTCACTTTTGTAAGTCTTAGCCAGCAAAATAATGAAATTATTCACCAAGTATACAGAAACTTCTTTTGAAATGATCGTGTGGAACCTAATAAGTTGTATCACTATTGGGCATTTGTGAATCATTGAACGAAATCATAATACAGAATGGATTTAGATCTAAAGATTCCAACCATCACAAATACGACCCCGTTGACATATTTCTGTATTGTATGAAAACGAAAACTTTATAATTTATTTAGCTCAGCGGGCCGTACAGTCAAATAAGCTTATCATTTTGCCCTGCATCAGTGGTTTGATGGCATTACTTAGCAGATTATGGTAACGTATTACGTGTTCATGCCCAACAAAGCAGAGATACAAAAAAATTTAATATTAAATATATGATCAGAACTTTATCTCAACTCAAACTGGCATGTTGTTATATAAATATTTCAACGGCAACAGCTTCTTTGGTTATAAATGTTGAGATTCTGCATTAAAGTCTTCAGAACTCGTGTATCTCGAATGATTCACGTTATACGTCGTATTTGGCAGAAACGATAGCATAATATTGTTATATGCCTAAAGACTTTAACTTCAATTTTGGGAAAATTCTGCAATTTCCGTTAAACTGGGGACATTGGTCTCACATAATAATATATATTATTTCTAGCATAATGTCCTTAGCTGTAGAGTTCCTTCAATATTCAACTATTAATTTTCCATCACTTTTAAGCATATAAAGATTTTCAGGGTCAAGGAAATCAGTACAGCACTGACCCACAGCTTATTCATGTAGTACTTACTAGTTTACGACATACATCTTTTAGTAGAACTGTTTTGCTGGCATATTAAATGCTCTATACACTATCATCTTTTAACAAATTGCTAAACATTTTTGGTGGTGATTTTTGTGTCTTTCTTTTCTTTATAATATTCAGTTTCAATCATGTCAATGTTTCATCCGTTTGTTTGTCCATGGATCCATTAACCACACATTAGTTTCTGTGGCAACACCCCAAAACCATTTTAAAATCTCCGTGAAATTTGGTACAATCGTTGGGGTAACATACAAATTTAGACTTCTGGCCCATACAATATTTTCATTTGAAGTCTTTCCAGCAGAAGACAGGGGATATGTTTATATCCAGACAACCCATGGAATCTAATAATCTTCAATGTAATTCCAAATTGCTGTAATTAATTAATAATTTTTACACTGATTCACTCAAAATGTAATGAAACTAATGTTTCAAAATAATTTAATAGAGTCTCATCCAGAGTGTATACAAAACATACATTAATGAGTGTCCATGGATACTCTCAATAAGTTAATAATGTAATATTCTTTATTTTAGAACCTCCCACAATTTCGGTCATACAACAAATGTATCATGCTGATGAAGGGAAACCTGTGACGATCTACGTCTCCTTCAGCTCAGCGACAAACGTAAGAAATGTAAGTTGGACTCGAAATGGGAGTTCCATAACCCCTGGTCAAAATGGTTACAAAATCTTTACTGCAGACTCTCCAGATTTAATAATATACAACACAACCATCTCCCATGCTGGAATATACGTCTTTACTGCAACAAACACTGCAGGATCAAGACAAAGTGCTCCAATCACATTGTTAGTGACAGGTAAGTTAGTGTTTTCAAAGTTCCATTAGATCATATTCATACAGTAGATTCATATTCTTCTTACGTTTGATTTTTTACAGATTATGTAGCTGCTACAGTCCATGCATTTACAAATCTATGAAAAATAACTGAACTGTGAAGTAATTTTTTTTGTGTATGTTTCTCAGAGGCATGTCCACAAATTTAAGTACCAATCAAAATAACAAAATAATGATACGATGAAAGTTAATAAAACCACAGCACTGGATTTACCTGTATTATTTTGCAATATTTTGCCCTCGTCAATGGAACTTATGATTGGTTCTTTCAGCTTAGATTTACAGTTAGCTTCTATTATGTAACATGGAAGGGGACCAGTCTGGCAACATTTGAATGGGTTTAAATTTCAAAACGTCATAAATGAAATAAGGGAATCATATCCCTGAAGGTTACATTATTTCAGATTGCAATCAGTCATGCTCAGCTATTAATCAGTTTTATGAATGACATTCATTAAGAACAGATGAAATTCAAACTGCTAAAATAGAAATACAGTTGGTCCCTCGGTATCAATAACCTCTGTATAGTGCACTTACTTCATATGATATAAGCATGGTCATCTATCAGATTTCAGATGAATATAATTTTGATATTATCTTAGCTAACGTAAATCAACCCGGCTTGTGATGCAGTACACTTTTAAGAATCCTAAACTTTATTATAGCTGGGAAACATTGTTCAGAAAAACAAATTACTTTACTGAATTATTTTAATTAACTGATTAATTCTTTACTTATATAGCTAATTCAATTAAATGTCAGTGTAACTGATGTGGTTTCGCCTACGACGTTCTCTTGCAATCACAATGCATAGTGACTGGCAAACACTTGCACAAGAACTTGACAATTCCTTAACAGTAATCAACATCAGATAAATATAATTTATAACTTACAACATGCACTGGTCAAAGTTAACATCCCAACAAAAGCTCCTTTTTCACTGTTTGACCTAGATACAGATGCAGAGTCCATTTTCGAGTTGAAAAAGCAATTAATGTAAATTGCAATTTTTAAAACAAAATTTCATATTCTCGTTATTCTTTATTAAAAGAAAACCAGTTCTGTATCAACGCTGAATCAAAGGTGTGTGTGTCATTAATTTTTTGTCTGTCTCATTTAATCTTCGTAATAAGAGAATGGACATCTTTAGCATTTACTCATGTATCATTGTACAAGTTACTTGTGGTACACAGCGCAAACACATCGAATGAAAGAAATTTGACCCTTTTATGTATTTTTCTATTCTAGGCTGATACATGTTCCATTAAAACTTTCTGTTACGTACTTGCCAATAAAAGGAATAATTATGTTTATAAAATTAAAGATTAAATGTGGTGATCATTCCAGTAGTGAACAAAGTAACATATAGAATTGTATTTTGTTTTTTCTCTAAACATGGGAATGAGCTTATTATCATGCATCTTCTTATGATAAGAGAAATACGGCATTCAGTAAAAGTGACACCTTATAGAAAAACGTACAGACTTTAAATAAAGGCATGATATTATAAGTAATCGTTTCAAATGCAAAATAATTCCAAAACTGAAAACTACATTCAAATTATTAAAATGACACTTAAAAAATTGATAAGGATAATGAGAGAGTATTGTGCTGCCTTCTGATGATTAAGACCATGGCAAATAATAATTAACTAGAAAAACAGCTGGAGAACCTTTTATGCGCTCAAACAGGACGTCTTTTCCTCATTTCCTCATTTTTAATCACGGCGCACATGTAAGAAGTGTTCTGAGTCCAGTAAGTGATATACTGTTTCTATCAATTGTCACAAAACATTTCCAGCCCCAACCCAATCTATATTTATGGTGCAAAACATTTGTTTTATTTATGGTGCAAAACATTTGTTTATACTTGCCTTCTGTGTGTAAATGTATTATGATTCGCGGTGTGTTTTAAGTATGGAAATCACATTCCTCTTTCTATTAAATGCATCATAATTTCCAGTGAACTTCTCAATCATTGTCATACCTCATATTGTATCTACACCACAAATCACATACGAAGTCAATGCAGACGATCAAGTGACATTCTGATGTGTCGTCAGCTGTAGTACGACAAGCCTGACTTGGATTTTCAATGAAATTATTTTTCTATCGGGGAAAGCAAATACTTGGAATGTTGCTTCGCCTAGTTTGATCCTAAACACCATAGATATTGGTCATGTCGCGATCTACTATTTTGAGACCTCACACTCCGGTGGGAGCAGTGCATCTTTGTCTCTCTCAGTTTTGTGTTTCGTATAAGTAGTGTATAGATTGTTTTTACATATCTCTAACATGTAAAAGTTTGAGAAGCAAGTCAGAAGTGTTATTCTGTTGTTTTGATTTTAAAAAGATCTTGAGTCCAATTGCTTTAGTCCTATAAAAAAATGTTCAAAGCACTGTTTTCTCTTAATGTATCACTTCTTTCATTGTAATTAATCCTATTAAACTAATTGACTGCCACTCCTCACAACAGATACCCTTTCAGAAAATATCACTGCAATTAGACTATATTACCCTTACGTCATCTGAAACTGAAAATTATCGGACAGGCACATTGACTAGATCTTAATTTTCTTGTCATAATTTGAAATCCAATGTTTATATTTAAAAAAACAAAGAAAAAGAACCAGAGTGTATATGATGGATCAGAGACATTGTAACGTCATTGTCATATGGTGACGTCGGCCGCGTGCTACCTCGTAATATCATCAGTTCTGTTATCCATCAACGCCAGCAAAGACGTTCTAAGTTTTTCTCCCTACATATTTGGCAAATTATTCCCATTATTCACCACAGTCATTGTTGGGAAACGATTGCAGCAGATGCAGTCCAAACTGAGCTAGATGCAGTTATGAAAGTGTATACAGTTTATTATAGGTGACATTTTTCCACGACATTTACTGCGTTGTAGTAGTAGTGTTTTCCTGTCCAAGGATTCTGATCAACTAATCATTTTCTAACAAACCAATATTAAATACCTTTTCAGACTCATGATTATATTGAATTCAGTAAACAAAATCTAATCTGACCTTTTAGCTCTCATAATTAAACGCCAAGTTGTTCTATACAAGTAGGACAATCTGGAATTTATCGTCATTTACTCTTTCCCTGTTCATGATTTTCACTCTTGATGCCATCATATTTACCAAGAATACTATATATCTACCTACAACACTCCCTAAGTAGGTACCATATTAGAAAGCCACCTTTGTGATTAGGTGAAACTGTTTCTGATATAGAATTGGCTGTATGGAGGGTAATCTAACATGGAATGTATGTTTGTTAGGTCTTGAAAATTGTGTCTGTCTCGATCATAACCAAGGTTGATGCCACAACAGATTTGACTGAATTTTAAATAAGGGACTTGGCCCACTACTTGGTGTACATATTAAAATGGTACTTGCCCATGTGACATTAGAAATTTGGAAAACTTACTTGTCCCATGACAAACTACTGTGCAACCTCTCTTAAACAGTCACCTTAAGGAAGGAATACATTTGTCTGTACAAGGGAGGTGGTTGCATAAGACATGTAAACGATATAAATATAAAAAAGGAGGGAACATTAGTGCCTAGCTGGGTTTGGTAAGTAGTTAGTTGTCTAAAGTAGGTGATCATTATGGGTGTTTGCACTGTAGTTGAAATTGTACAGTGAGTGATCCTAGAAAAAAAATCCCTATAAGGCGAATAAGCATTGCCCTGCATCATTAGTTTGCTGATTAATCACGTAGCAGGTTGTCAAGAGATTTTAACGTATCATGACATCCTGCATTAGTGGTTTACTGACTGATCACTCACCAAGTTGTAAAACCATATTAGTTTATCATGTGACAATTCAACAGTGCTTTGCTGGTTGGTCTGTCATTGTCATGTGTTGTTAACATTTGCTTTTCAATTTGTTCAAAGTAATTCATAAACCAGTCAGTCAGTTTTGATACAGATCCTTCCCGTCTTCCATGTTGTCACAAATGATACAAATATGCCATAAATTTCAAAACATAATTGTTAGTCAAACTATCATTAAATTTTCATAAAACAGGGTCTCTGTACCATAGAATAAACCTTAAATAAAGTAAACCTTCAGAAAGACTAGTTTAGGAGTTCAACCTTTCAAGAGTTCAACCTTTCAACAATCAGGATTTTTAAGGTTTGTATAGCTGCTTCCGGGGTAAGCCCACTGTCATGTATGGCAATATTTTTAAAATTAAAAACAAATTTCACAGTTTATAGTCTTGAAATACTCCATCAGGTATGATCAAATTGCCAAGAGAGCACTCATTATGGTTTTCAAGTTTTTCTATTCGTACACAATTAGTAACGCTAATGCAACATTGTATTTATCCACCGGTACATAGATAGTAAGAGAATCATCTCTAACACTTGTTACGTCAATATTAATATTATAGTAGAGGAATCTGTACACATTTTGTAAACATGATGCAAATACACTGTCAAATATGCCTGACGTAAAACTATTCAAGATTCTTGGATATCTTAAACTGAGTTACTTGTATAACAGTATTCAATGAATTTGAGACTTAAAGAACTTAAATTGCACAACTGAGAAAAATCTACCATTTTTTATAATCTCTTCCGTGTTGATGTATTTTAAGATGGTGATCAAAATTTCACATTTTGTCCTCTAATTATTCCCAATGATTCATGAAATGTTATTCAAATGAGCCAAAAACAAAAGTGTTGTTGTTGTTGTTGGGTTTAACGCCATTTTTCAGCACAAGATAGGCTATACATGGCGGTCAGTATAAATAGTGGAGGAAGAACACGGGAAAACCACAGAAAAAAACCACCGACCCACGAGAAGCTACTGGCAAGCTTTCTCGCATACCCACGTTGGCCGAACCCGAGACTCGAACCCACGCAGACAGAGGTGAGATGGCAACGTTCCGTAATGTTAAGCGCTTTAGACCTCTTGGCCACTCGGGGCCCAAAAACAAAAATGTATAATTATATACCTTTCTTGAGGTCAATATATAAATGAAGTTTTGCTTTGGTTAATAATAACCTTATTGGCTGATGCAATGTGGAACTCAGTATGATGTGTTTACGTCTAAATAAACCGTCGTGTCTACCCCAACAAAGGTATCTAACTTCTTTCAGTGCGATTATTATCCTTGCTGTTTAACATCTTTTTGAAACGTTCCAGTGTTATTGTAGTTGCATGATCTATAAATCTGGCATTGTGACATATAATACTTTTGTAATTAAATATGTTAAGTTTTCGCATATCACATGATGTTAGAATATCCAACAAAACCTCCGATCTGAAACACGAATTATGATCAGGTGCTTGGAGTCTGTATGATGATGATAACAGTCCTCTACAAGCCTGTATTTCCTTTAATTTTAATGAAACATTCATTTACTAATAGTACACAATTTTCTGTTTCAGACATTTATTTTGCCAGTGAAAAAGGTTCAAATAAACTGTATTTGATTGTTTTCTTTGTTTTAATTTTAGTATCGTACATTTGTTGTGTAGAATGTTTGCAGGTAAAGTAAATTTCCTACAAACATTTCCTGCAGAAAATGTGGCATTTTATCTAGTTTTATAGTTAGGGTCATGAAAATGATTTGCCAGTTGTAACATAACGTACATTTGTGATAAACATTCTGTAACCACTGTCTTTGCAGCTGTTCCAGTTGTAACTGTTTCACCAAAACCAGTGACTGGGTTCGTGGGGCAAAATGTCATAATTTACTGCATAATAACGAAAGTGACGTCCATTTCCAGCATTACGATAGCATGGTATCGTAACGGTATTGTCATTTCCAAGGGAGGCACATATACCTGGTCAGACACAACAGCCCCAGATCTAAACATTTCAAATCTTGATGCTATTCAGCACCCGGGGACATACAGATGTAACGCAACAAGCTCCGCAGGGACGGGATATGACGAGACCAC
>JAECUM010038756.1:0-22639 GCA_016617855.1 Megalonaias nervosa | reverse complement strand
AGTTTATTATAGTATATTTTAACGGTATTGTACTAACATCATTGTTTGAGTCAAACAGTTAACACAATTTTCCTGGATTGTTGTTAGAAATTTTTTATAATGTATCCGAAAACAAGCTCGATACAGAGAGCTTAATTTAGCAATAGCTGTTTTGTTTTCTAAACATATGAAGGCAATCAAAAGTATTAAAATGATCTACCTGTGACCAGTACAGTGGTCATATGACCGTGAAAAAGTTTCCATAAAATTATATTTAATTAGTTCATTGAAAGAATCAGATTAAAATGAGCACATCTTTTCTATTAAGAGCCGTTCTGTAATGTATGTAAATAAGACACTATTGATGGTGATTCTAGGTTCCATCGGAGACTCGTGCTTTAGCGACAGAATTTTAAATATGATAAATTGTACTAATTATGACATCAGGATAGGACTTATCCAGACCTAGCTTGTCAACGCATTATAGAATCTGAATTTCATATTCTGGTGTATGACGGATCTACAAATATTGGGGTACAGGCAGATAAGCTGATCATAGAGTGAAAACTAAAGTGAAAAACTATAAGTGTTAAGTATTTTTTGTAGAAATCCCTTTGAATAAAACGATTGCTGTATAAACAGTATCGAATCTACCTTAATACCGTACGCATCTGTGTTGCGATGAAAATCTTTCAAGGATTAAACATGTTTTACGGTAGTCTTTCATTTGAAAACATTATACAGAATTAAACATTTTTCCGTTTTGATGTTTTCATTTAATACTGAATGTTTAATTTATTTTTCGAACGATTTAAACATTTCTCGAATGATTTATCTTGTTTATTCTTTTTTGCGTGTATATAATTGCATTTTTGGAATTTTACTTTCAATTGAGATCATATTGTAAGTATTTTGCCGATGAGCGTTTTAACCATACTGATATCAGTACTATATATTTGGAGTCACGCTGGTTGTGACTTTGCATCCACATCGTAAACTTGGTGAATCGTGAATGAAGTCAAATAACATGGACATGTATCACAGCAGGCAGGCGGTTGAAAACACTTGAAAGTCTTCCCGCATGTACATGCAACATTCAGTGAGTAGAGAATGTAGCAATATCCTGCTCACCTTTGTTCAGTAGTTCAGGGTGGGTGGAAAAATTAATTTAGTCACTATAACACTTGTCAACCAGATCGACGGATAAGATTTACAAAATATTAACGGTTCATTTCTAATAAACTACTATCAACAGGTCAGGTTGGATGCATAAAATGACTACAAGTTTATAACTGATGAAGAGTTCTGGTGGTGATCTTGAAGTTAATGAGGGATTTACACAGTTAAATGAAATCTAAAATAACACTATACATTTCGTATCATTTGATGAAATTGTAACTATGTGAAGACTCTAATTACCATCAAAGACACTGTTTCCTGTCATGAACATGCTCACTTGCTTGGCTATGCTTCTAATTTAAAGCACTGCTGTAAATGTGATTTCAAATATATACCATTAATTTTGTAATGAGCGCATCATAAACTGATATTGCGCTTGTGCGCTATAATCCGCTCATTGTTTCTTAATTGTCTCCTTATCTCCTACCTGCATGTTAACATATTTCGTTTATACTATAGGCAAAATCAGAAGTCAGCACTTTATACACTATCATATTTGATTTATGTGAACTCCATTCGAATGCCTAACTAGCACAAGCGGCGACTCCCAACAGTCGATATTGTCAGTATCAAATAAGATTATATTCTCATGCAAATGGCGATAATTTTGATTTTGAATACTGTATAAGAATTAAGCACAAGTCTAGCGAGGAAGAGAAAGAGAGAAAACTACGTAATCCAGCATTGAAATCTATTTAATCTAAATCTTCCAGTTAACATCAAGATAATAGTGATTCATATGACACAGGTCTGTAAATATTCCAGGTATTTACAATATAGACAATATCTGGGAGACATTAGAAGACAATAACAAATCATATCTGTCCTTCTGGTTTAATCCAAGCTATGAGAAAGGACATTATCATGATGTAACGCATGAGAACTCTATTGCAATTGCCAAATAGACTCAACTGTAAAGTATTTTTGTAAGTGAACCAGTTTGACTTTGCGGACTCATAAATTGATGAATTGTTTGACAAACTGATGAATTGGTTGAAGAATACACCTACGAATATTTGTCTACTGAATCTTTGCAATTAGGATCAATCATCGTCGAGGAAGCAACATACAGGAGGAAAAACCATATCAGAAGTTTGTCATTTAGGTCAAATTCTGTATTATACTATCAACATCAATCACATCTTTTAGAAAAGGGAAAATATATAGTCAGAATTGTGTAGACAATGCTTGTTAAACAGCAAAACTACTCACTATATGCATGTATAGATACTCTATGTACGCATAGATTATTTGTCAAAACAGCACAATAACACGCTATATGTACGCATAGATTATGTGTTAAATATGAATTTCTTTGAATGAAATCTTCTCGAGATGAAGCACAATCATTTAAGTGAAAAATTCACGTAAACTTGTATTTCACAGCCGAACGCATCGTAGGAATGTAAACGTCTTGTCAGTTTTTTCTAACACGGATGTTTATACCTTAGCAAACCACTAACCGTCTTTTATACTGATCGTTTGCATGCCGGTATACGTTAGCTAGATTTCAATTTACTTATATATGATCTACGTACATATTGTGCATATTTAGACACTTGAGCACTTTTATAAGCACATTCGCTTTTATGATACGGGCTGTCATTCTTATGATACGAACTACTGTCAGTGCTAAAATTCACAATAGTACATAATTTAGTTAAAATCCGATCTGTGGTAGTATAATATATTCCTTCTGGTTGTGATGCATGCAGTAGAATGAAATTGATCAGTATCACCACGTACACTTTCAATTTCTTGTGACCGATTTAATAGTACATACGTGTGAGAAACATTTTAGGAAATATTGAATGCAAACCAGTATTTTGGATTCAGTGCATATAAGGATACACCATTTGGTCCACCATTACTTTCTTTGTAGATGAAAGTTTAAATAGGAGATTGAGGCTTCATACCTAATGGAACCTACGATTTGGGAAATGAAACAATCTTCTAGTGTCGAGATTTACATTTTAATTGACGAATGGAGTACACTCAATATTTTTTGTTACATGAATTACAGAATCAAGAACTAGAAGCAGAAATTGGGGCAAATGACATTGTCCGTGAAAAAGGTTGGTCACAACAACCTATGTTGCACTAAATTGCCATCTTCAGCTGCTAAAATGTAAGAGTTGATGCGTTTTGCCTAAGTTTTAATTAATATGCTTTGAAACTTTATACTTTTAAAAGCTCAGATTGTGACCCTGATTCATAATGATGTAAATGATAATTACTTCTTTCAGTCATCATCTGCATGAATTTGACTAAAGACGTACAAACACGTGGTTTAATATATCTTAGTATCATTTCACCGGACCGGCTCCTTGATTACTCCACGAAGCTATATTATTGCAATATATAATTTTCTGTTGTATCGTCAGAAGGCGACTTTCCAAAAATTGGAGAAAGCTCTTTGATTAGCTGATGAAAAGAAAAAGAATCAATCTGTCATTGTGGTGATGAGATAAAGTCATGTGTAACATAACATGGATATCTTCATTGACTGCCCTCATACCATTATTCCCCTTCCCAAGTAAAGTCCACCAAATTCAGGAAGTTTTTCCGAAGAAAATAGTGATTTGCTTGCTTGGTCTTTTTTCGATTGACTCATGGTCTAAAGTGGTAACCTTCACCGACTACTGCCAGTAGCTAATCTCTCTCCGCCTATGTGGGTATGTGAGAAAGCTTACCTGTAGCTTCCCTTCGATCGGCGGTTCTAACGGTGGTTTTTCTCGGTTTCATTCCTCAACAATTTATATAGCCGATAGTGTGCGGAAACGAATTACGCGACAATTCATACATCTTCCATGCCTTCGCATATATATCGGTCACTAAGTCGGTGTTAGATTTATCTAAGTCTTAGCCCGTTTGGCAATAACAACAACATTAACAAATAATAATAATAATAATAATAATAATAATAATAATAATAATAATAATAAATGCTAGGTTTAAATATTAATCACAAGGGCGTAATTTATTCAACAAAAAATAATATCACTGGCATGGTTTTCACAGTTTTTCAGATGTATAAAAATCTCTTTGTTTAGCTGATGAAAAAAAGATCCTATCTGTCATTGTTGTGATGAGATAAAGTGATGTTTAACATAACATGGCTGTCTTCATTGACCGACCTGATACTACTATTTTCCCCACTCACTAAATGTTCACCAAAATCAGGAATATATTCCGAAGAAAATATTACATTGTTTGATTGGCCTTTTTCGATTGACTCATGGTCTAAAGTGGTCAACTTTACCGACCACTGCCAGTAGATAACCTCAGTCTGCCTATGTGGGTATGTGAGAAAGCTTGCCAGCAGCTTCCTGTCGATCGGCGGTTCTTACTGTGGTTTCACCGGGTTCTTTCCTCCACAATTTATACAGCGTGTGCGGAAACGGTACATCGCAATTTTCGTGAAATTCATACATATTCCATACATTCGCATATATATATATATATATATATATATATATATATATATATATATATATATATATATATATATATATATATATATATGTGTGTGTGTGTGTGTGTGTGTGTGTGTGTGTGTGTGTGTGTGTGAAAATAACGGTTGTGATCCAAGAAGAGAGCACACCTATATCAATCGGTCACTAAGTCGGTGTTAGGTTCATCTAAATCTTAGCACGTTTGGCAATAATAATAATAATAATAATAATAATAATAATAATAATGATGATAATAAATGAAAGATTTAAATATTAATCACAAAGGCGTAATTTATGCAACAAAAACGAATATCACAGGCATGGTTTTCGCAGTGTTTCAAATGTATAGCATTCCTTGGGACATTTATGGCATGTATATGATAAATAAGTTAGAGAATGCAATATGATGTGAAATAATCTTCCATTCTGCTACATACATTCGTGACATTTTGAAAATAAATTAATACTGTTTAGAAATTCGAAGCAAAACAATCCATAGTTTCATCAGTTACACGCCAAACTATAATTCATTCACAATGTCTAGCATTCTAAATGGAGTTCAGAAGTCAATGAATAATAAAAACATCATCATAAATAGAAGACAATTAATACAACCTTTCTCTTAGAACATGCACACGCATCTGCAAAATACTGCTGTAAGAAAATACAAAATTTCTCTGACCTAAAGCAACGTAACAAATATCACATTAAAGCCAACGTGAACAATTAATTTATGACTCAATGGGCAAGACAGTAGAAATAGCATAGATATACAATGTAGAATTTGTTCATATACTATTTAAATAATAGAACGAAGAAGAACGCAATGAAAGGGAAAAAATGAGAACATTCATAAAATAAAACGAAATAAAAAATGAAAGCTATATACATTGAAATACATTAAGTGGCAGGATTTCATTGTGTGCTCCATTGTCTGGTTCATAATGATGTCTACCCATTTGATCATCGTGTCATTGAGAAAGTGTATCTGCATTCTCAAGCCATTTATCAACGATCACCTTATTGCACAGCCCGATGAATGCAAATAATTTAATTCTTGATTTGAAAAATAGCACTCCATGAATAAATGAGGTAGCAGGTGATATACAAGTTACAGCATACCCATGCTCTTTCATGAAACTGTCAGTAGCAGATAAATTATAATCTATCTTTAATATACTTATACAAAAGACTGAATTGTCCTAGGTTTTTCTCAACATCCCGCATAATGATGTAATTACGGAATAAAATTTCCCCTGTTGAGGTAACTAGCAAAACTTGGTCGCCAATTATGGAAGTATTCATGTACTGAGTAATAGATTCTCCCTGGCTCAATGTTCCGATCTGAAGCTCACATAAGATGGTCCACAACTTATTCAAAACGTCCTTGATGTTGAGAACATGATTGGCGGCCGCATCAGTAGCGGCCACATTAGTGTAGATAGCAAGCTCTGAGAAATTTCGGAAGTTGCTTTTGAAAAGATTTCCAAGCTGAAAGGATAAAAATACTGAACAAAATAATAGCAACAACATTACGATTGCGTCCAAGGAATAGTTGTGTCCTTCATCAATCGCTACTTTGTCTATCTTTTGAATCAATAGCTCCTAATGTTTGGATTCATACTCCAGTATGCAACTTATATTAATATATATACGTATGTTCCATTCAAGCCAAATGTGACTCTAATAGGTAATTGGTCAATGGACATTTTATATATATATATATATATATATATATATATATATATATATATATATATATATATATGCATTTTATATTAAAGTTTTCATTCACTCTCATAGTTTCAATGACAATATCTAGTTACAAATACATTGAGGAGTACTTCAATCGAAACGGAAGATCAGCTCCCTAGGCCTGTTGCAGTTCTTGGATAAGTGAAAAAAAAATCACGTGACAATAGGTATCGTTTGTAAATCTCCGGATGACTGTTGATTTTTAACTAAAAGTGTGGAAATACATTGAATTTAACGCTGTCATTGAAATGTATACTTACACTTTTCGTATTGTCAAGGCCCACTTTAATTTCTTCATCATTTATAGTACTAAAAAACTTCAGGCTGTCCAAAAACATGATCATATCTGAGCTGCCTATAGCCTGAGTCATCTGCAAATGTGCAAGGAAAGAAAAATTAATGATTGTTGTTTCTAAAATTATGTTTGGTTGCCCCTACCTTAATAGTTGAACTGCTGTAATATGATTTGGTTCTTCTGAGAGAGAGAGAGAGAGAGAGAGAGAGAGAGAGAGAGAGAGAGAGAGAGAGAGAGAGAGAGAGAGAGAGAGAGAGAGAGTACGTTACTGAAGCCAGTAAAATATACTGTTCGCAATGTACTAGTATCCAGTTTCAATGTCAAACAATTTATGCCATGTATGCTGACCTCCAATTTTGAAGTTCCTGCAAGAGATTTAGCCTCATTGACGAGTGTAAGTATCTGCGATATCGTCTCGTTGATGGTTTTCTTGTTTGCTGTCGTAATCGATACGGAGTCCCCACATGGTGTCTTGATGGAATCGTTAATGTCACCAACTGGGGCACCAAAGGCCCGAAAAAGCTCTAGGGTAATCAAAAGACAGCTGAGAATCAAGCTGTATACAGGACCTGAAGTTAAATAAATAGGGTAAGATAGTGAGATTTAATTATGCAGGTTATACAGGTAAAACATGTGGGTGTTTTGACACTAATTTACTTTATTGACTGAAGTATGGATTCTGTTATATTATATACAAACTGCTAAGAGAGAGATGTCTAGAGCTGGTTGGAATCAATCGATTTCCTTAACGTCAAGATTTCTTCTAGTGGAAACACTCTCAGTTAATATACAAAGGCAATCATTACAATATTTCGTTTTTTTTACCATGCTTCTTTATGAAAAAATAGTAATTAGTGGTTAATAAGTACTGAGAAAATATGATTGAGATTTTCAAAGATCTATCAATGTAAATTGTCAACTGATATAGGTACAATTGTTCACTTTAAAGTCGGTTTACTTTCAATGCTCTAGCTGGCAATATATCGACCCTTTTATCGTGTAAATGTCGGCATATTTTCACATAATGGCGCTTTCCTAATATTATATTATTTTCGATTTCCAGATTTAAACATCTGAAGGAAGGGAGGAAAAGTTTCATATGTAGCGGAATCTTCTCTCTGTTGTAAGAGGAGTATATTTCTCAGATACTATGAGACAAATTGGCAAGAAAAGAAATGTCAATGTGGATCGGTATTTGTCTCAGAGGCGTTTATAGTAGACTAGTTTCGACTGGTGATACTGTTATATTAATGACTTATCAAAGTTCACCTTGACAATACATCACTACACTGAAGATACACGTGTACCACATGTCAATAACTTTAGTCAGTAAGAAAGACAGGATTGGCAACCATAAATGCTTAAAACGATAAGACTCACTACAGGATTTTAAAAAGAAAAATGGAAATATAATTACATTTTTTATGCGATGTATGTTTTTGTATGTGCGAGAGAGAGAGAGAGAGAGAGAGAGAGAGAGAGAGAGAGAGAGAGAGAGAGAGGGCGAGAGCTACTTACCCAGATGGAGTTTCATTTTTTAAAATATACGGACTAATGAAAATTTTATAATCGTAACTGAAGTTTCTCAAAGTTATTTGCTTTGTGAATGAATCTTGTGTTAGTATAGACTGTAGGTTGCTTTTATACCATAAAATACCTACATGTGGAATTTTCCGATGTCTCAGTAGATTACCCGCTTCTCACTGGAGGATGAAAATACCGATATATTTAAAAACATTATCACGTTGCTGAGTTTCCCTGTTAACTTACATGTAGCATTTTTCCGGTACGCCTTGGTTGTCTGCGGTCAATATTTGCGGAAAAGGGCGGGTAAAATAAGGAAGTTTATTATAGCATATTTTAACGGTATTGCAGTAAAAACATTATTGTCTGAGTCAACAAATTAACACAAGTTTCCTGGCTTCTTCTTAGAAATCTTTTATAATATATCCGAAAGCAAGCTCGATATAGAGATCTTAATTAATAATAGCTGTTTTGTTTTCTACACATACGAAACCAATCGAAAGTATTAAAATGATCTACCCTTGACTCAAGCAGTGATCATATGACCGTGAAAATGTGAGCATAAAATTATCTTAATTTGTTCATTGAGAGAATCAGTTTAGAATGAGCAGATCTTTTCCATTAAGAGCCGTTCTCTAATGGGTATAAAAAAGACACTATTAACGGTGATTGAAGGTTCCATTGGCGAATAGAACTGAGATGACAGAATCGTGCAAAAGCGACTGAATCTTAAATATAATAAATAGTAGTGATCACGACACTAGGAGAGGACTTATCTAGACCTAGCTTGTCAATGCATTGTAAAATCTGAATTTCGTATTCTGGTGAATGACGGATCAACAAATATTGGGGTACAAACGGGCGAGCTAATTATGGAGTGAAGAGTGAAGTGAAAACTATAAGTGTTAAGTGGTTTTGTACAAATTAATTTGGACAAAATGATTGCTGTATAAATAGAATCGAATCTACTTTAATACCGTATGCATCTGTGTTGCGAAGAAAATCTTTCAAGGATTAAACATGTTTTACGGTAAACTTTCATTTTAAAACATTATACAGAATGAAACACTTTTCCCTTTTGACGTTTTTCATTTAGTACTGAATGTTCAATTTATTTTCCGAATGATTTAAACATTTCTCGAATGATTTATCTTGTTTATTCTTCTTTGCGTGTAAATATATAATTGCATTTTTGAATTTTACTTTCAATCGAGATCATATTGTAAGTATTTTCCCGATGGGCTCTTTAACCGTACCGATATTAGTATTATATATTTGGAGTCAAGTTGGTTGTGACTTTGCATCCACATCGTAAACTTGGTGAATCGTGAACGAAGTCAAATAACATGGACATGTATCACAGCAGGCAGGCGGTTGAAAATATTTCAAAGTCTTCCCGCATGTACATGCAAAATTCAGTGAATAGAGAATGTACCAATATCCTGCTCTACTTTGGTCAGTAGTTGAGGGTGGGTATAAAAATTAATTTGGTCATTATAAAATCTGTTATTGATTTGGGTTCGGAAATAAAGACTAAAATGGGCATTACTTTGCCGTTACTACTACTTAAAAGATATAAATATTTGTTTAAATATTACTGGGATTTGTAGAATGAACATCACTGCTAGGTATTTCAGATATATCCACGATGATTAACAATAGAATCCGAAAGCCCAAAATCCCGTCATTCAGAGCTATGAACTCATTATGCAACAATCAAAGATGTAGGGGACTTCACCCGGACATCACATTGTAATGATTCGAATCTTATCTTAGTGCAGGACTGCAAATATATGTTTACTCAGTATTATGGACCAGGTGACCCTGAAAGATATCTTGGCACCTCGTACCGTTGTTTCAGAGAGAACTGATTATTTGATTTCATAGCAATGAATTTCATTGTAGAGAATTCTGTGGTTCAATTATTATTATTATCATAAAAAGATTAGAGTGTGCCTGATGCACCTGTCAACCAGATCGACGGATAAGAGTGCAATTTACAAAATATTAAGGTTTATTTCTAATAAACGACTATCAACAGATCACGTTTGATGCATACAATGAGTACAAGTATGTAACTGATAAAGAGTTCTGGACGTGGTCTTGAAGCTAATGAGGGATTCACACAGTTAACTGAAATCTAATATAACACGATACATTTCGTATCATTTGATGAAATTGTAACTATGTGAAGACTCTGATTACCATCAAAGACACTGTTTCCTGTCATGAACATGCTCACTTGCTTGGCTATGCTTCTAATTTAAAGCACTGCTGTAAATGTGATTGCAAATATATACCATTAATTTTGTAATGAGCGCATCATAAACTGATATTGCGCTTGTGCGCTATAATCCGCTCATTGTTTCTTAATTGTCTCCTTATCTCCTACCTGCATGTTAACATATTTCGTTTATACTATAGGCAAAATCAGAAGTCAGCACTATATACACTATCATATTTGATTTATGTGAACTCCATTCGAATGCCTAACTAGCACAAGCGGCGACTCCCAACAGTCGATATTGTCAGTATCAAATAACCTTATATTCACATGCAAATGGCGATAATTTTGATTTTGAATACTGTATAAGAATTATGCACAAGTCTAGCGAGGAACATAAAGAGAGAAAACTATGCAATCCAGCATTGAAATCTGTTTAATCTCGGTAATCCAGTTAACATCCAGATAATAGTGATCGTGATGATACAAAATAAGTCTGTAAATATTCCAAGTATTTACAATATAGACAATATCTGGGAGAAATTAAAAAATAATAACAAAATCATATCTGTCCTTCTGGTTTAATCCAAGCTATGAGAAAGGACATTATCATGATATAACGCATGAGACCTCTATTGCAATTGCCAAATAGACTCAACTGTAAAGTATTTTTGTACGTGAACCATTTTGATATTGCGGACTCATAAATTGACGAATTGTTTGACAGACTGATGAATTGTTTTGAAGAAAACACTTATGAATATTTGTCTACTGAATCTTTGCAATTAGAATCAATCATCGTCGAGGAAGAAACATACAGGAGGAAAAACCATATCGAAAGATTATCATTTCTGTCAAACTCTGTATTATACTATCAACATCAATCACATCTTTTAGAAAAGGGAAAATATATAGTCAGAATTGTGTAGACAATGCTTTTCAAACAACAGAACAACTCACTATATGCATGTATAGATACTCTATGTACGCATAGATTATTTGTCAAAACAGCACAATAACACGCTATATGTATGCATATATTATGTGTTCAATATCGGTTTCCTTGAATGAAATCTTCTCGAGATGAAGCACAATCATTTAGGTGAAAAATTCACGTAAACTTGTATTTCACAGCCGAACGCATCGTAGGAATGTAAACGTCTTGTCAGTTTTTTCTAACACAGATGTTTATACTTTAGGAAACCACTAACCGTTTTATATACTGATCGTTTGCATGCCAATATACGTTAGCTAGATTTCAACGTGCTTATATATAATCTACATACATATCATACATATTTAGACACTTGAGCACTTTTATAAGCACATTCGCTTTTATGATACGGGCTGTCATTCTTATGATACGAACTACTGTCAGTGCTAAAATTCACAATAGTACATAATTTAGTTAAAATCCGATCTGTGGTAGTATGATATAATATTCTTTCCGGTTGTGATGCATGCAGTAGAATGAAATTGATCAGTATCACCACGTACACTTTCAATTTCTTGTGACCGATTTAATAGTACATACGTGTGAGAAACATTTTAGGAAATATTTATTGCGTACCAGTATTTTGGATTCAGTGCATATAAGGATACACCATTTGGTCCACCATTACTTTCTTTGTAGATGAAAGTTTAAATAGGAGATTGAGGCTTCATACCTAATGGAATATACGATTTGGGAAATAAAACAATCTTTTAGTGTCGAGATTTACATTTTAATTGATGCATGGAATACGCTCAATATGTTTGTGTGACATGAATTACAGAATCAAGAACTAGAAGCAGAAAGTGGACAAATGACATTTTCCGTGAAAAAGAATGATATCAATAACCTTAGTTGCGCTAAATTGGCATCTTCAGCTGCTAATATGTAAGGTTTGATGTGCCTTTACCTAAAGTGTTAATTAATATGCATTGAAACTTTATACTTTTAAAAGTTCAGGTTGTGACCCTGATTAATAATGATGTAAATGATAGCTACTTCTTTTAGGCATGATCTGGTTGAATTTGACTAAAGACGTATAAACACGTGGTTTAATATATCTTAGTCTCATTTCACCGGACCGGCTCCTTGATTACTCCACGAATCTAAATTATTGGAATATATAATTTTTTGTTGTATCGCCAGAAGGCGACTTTCCAAAAATTGGAGAAAGCTCTTTGATCAGCTTATGAAAACAAAAGGAATCTTTGATTAGCTGATCAAAACAAAACGAATCAATCTGTCATTGTGGTGATGAGATAAAGTCATCTTTAACATAACATGAATATCGTCATTGACTGACCTCAGACCACTATTGCCCCTCCCAGAAAAGTTCACCAAATTAAGGAAGATATTCCGAGAAAATAGTGTTTCGGTTGCTTGGTCTATTTTCGATTGACTCGTTGTCTAAAGTTCTCACCTTTACCTACCACTGCCATTTAACCTCTATCCGCCTATGTGGGTATGTGAGAAAGCTTGCGAGTCGCTTCCCGTCGATCGGCGGTTCCTATTATGGTTTTCTCGGGTACTTTCTTCACATTTATATAAACGATCGTGTGCGGAAACGCTACATCACAACTTGAGTGACAATTCCTACATTTTCCATACATTCATATATATATATATATATATATATATCTGAGCACACCTATATCAATTGGTCACTAAGTCGGTGTTAGATTCATGTAAATCTTAGCCATTGTGGCAATAACAAGAAGAACAACAACAATAATAATATTAATTATAATAAATGAAAGATTTAAAAATTGATCACAACGGTGTACTTTATTCAGCAAAAACGAATATCACAGACATGGTTTTCACAGTGTTTCAGATGTTTAGCATTCTTTGAGTCATTTATGGCATATATATGATAAATGAATGAGATTGTGCAATATGATGTGAAATAATCTTCCATTCTGCTACATACATTCACGATATTTTGAAAAGAAATTAATACTATTTTGAAATTGGAAGCAAAACATTCCATAGTTTCATCAGTCTCACGGTAAACTATAATTCATTCACAATGTCTAACATACTAAATGTAGTTCAGAACTCAATGAATAATAAAAACAGCATCATAAATAGAAGACAATTAATACAACCTTGTTCTTAGAACATTCACATGCATCTGCAAAGTACTGCTGTAATAAAATGAAACATTTCACTGACTTCAAGCAACATAACAAACATCACATTAAATTCAGTTTGAAAAATTAATGTTTGACTGAATGGGCACGACAGTAGAAATGGCACACATAAAAAATGCAGAATTTATTCATATGCTATTTAAATAATAGAACGAAGAAGAACGCGATGAAAGGAAAAAGATGAGAACATTCATAAAATAAAACGAAATAAAAAAATGAAAGCTATATATATTAAAATACATTAAGTGGCAGGATTTCATTGTGTGCTCCATTGTCTGTTTCATAATGATGTCTACCCATTTGATCATCGTGTCATTGAGAAAGTGTATCTGCATTCTCAAGCCATTTATCAACGATCACCTTATTGCACAGCCCGATGAATGCAAATAATTTAATACTTGATTTGAAAAATAGCACTCCATGAATAAATGAGGTAGCAGGTGATATACTAAGTTACAGGATACCCATACTCTTTCATGAAACTGCCAGTAGCAGATAAATTATAATCTATCTTTAATATACCTGTATAAAAGACTGAATTGTCCTAGGTTTTTCTCAACATATCGTATAATGATGTAGTTACGGAATATGATTTGCTCTGGGGAGTTAACTTCGAGAGCTTGGTGGCTAATTATGGAAGTATTGAAGTATTGAGTGATTGTTTCTCCCTGGCTCAATGTTCCGATTTGAAGCTCACATAAGATGGTCCACAACTTATTCAAAACGTCCTTGATGTTGAAAACATGATTGGCGGCTGCATCAGTAGCGGCCACATTAGTGTAGATAGCAAGCTCTGAGAAATTTCGGAAGTTGCTTTTGAAAAGATTTCCAAGCTAAATGATAAAAGATAATAAAGAAATTAATAGCAACAATATTATGATTGCGTCCAAGGAATAGTTGTGTCCTACATCAATCGCTAACTTTGTCTATCATTTGGATCAATAGCTCTTAATATTTGGATTCATACTCCAGTATGTAGCTTATATTTATATAGACATGTATGTTCCATCCAAACCAAATGTGACACTAGTAGGTAATTCTTCAATGGACATTTATTACACACACACACACACACACACACACACACACACACACACACACACACACACATATATATATATATATATATATATATATATATATATATATATATTATAAATATATACCAAACAGAACAGAAAGTGCTATCCCTGGATTCTATATAAGAATGCTTGATAATAGTAGGCAGAATTAATAATTTGATACAAATAATATTATCATACAGGTTAGAGAATTTTAATTCGTACTCTACGGAGATTCGAACCCAGGTCCGCGAGTAAACGGTATTAAATTATTAATTCTGCCTACAATTATCAAGCATTCTTCTATAGAATCCAGGGATAGCACTTTCTGTTCTGTTTGGTATATATTTATAATTCTTTATAATAAAAAATCCTATATACCTTGATTTCTTTCATAGGAATCTGGAACGACTGTGTATATATATGAGAATTAATTACTAGGTCGTCATGCGAGTGTGTCTGCTACACACGAGTTCATATAACACCGATTCAGTGCCATCATTTTTTGGTGATGCGTGCTTAGTCGTGACGGGATATGGGCTGGTGTGTGCAGGCAAGGCGATGGGTGCCGTTTACTCGCGGACCTAGGCTTCGAATCTCCGTAGAGTACGAAATAAAATTCTCTAACCTGTATGATAATATTATTTGTATTAAATTATATATATATATGTTTTCATTCACTCTCATATTTTCAATGACAATATCTATTTATAACTACATTGAGGAGTACTTCAATCGAAACGAAAGATCAGCTCACTAGACCTTTTGTAGTTCTCGGATAGCGGAATCAAATAAAAATCTCGTGACAATAGATATCGTTTGTCAGTCTGCAGATCGCTGTCGTATGTAATTAAAAATGTAGAAATACATTGAATTTAATGCTGTCATTGAAATTTATACTTACACTTTTCTTAATGTCAAGGCCCACTTTAATTTCTTCAGCATTTATAGCACTTAAAAACTTCAGGCTGTCCAAAAACATGATCATATCTGAGCTGCCTATAGCCTGAGTCATCTGCAAATGTGCAAGGAAAGAAAAATTAAACTATTGGAAATAAACTTGTGAACCTTTCTTTTATCCCAAAAGATATTTGGTTTATCCTATCTTATTTGTTAAAATGCTGTAATATGATTCGGTTGTTCTTTCACGATGTCTAGTATATTTGTTTATTAATTGATTAGTCGAGGTTTTCTGACGGATGGATGGTGGATAAAATTTATTGCATTTCTCATGACATTTATGGGTAATGCTGATAAAGATTGATGAATTTAAAAAGGATTCGAGGATAGTAGGTAGGTGGACACCCCTTATTTTAAGACAGTTTATTTTGCAACTACAGACAAATAAATTTAGACATCGTTAGCAATAGTAACTAACTCATTTCAGGTTCCTCCGCTCCGAAGTAATCGTGGATCCTTGCATAAGATATTAATAAATTATCAGAGAGAGAGAGAGAGAGAGAGAGAGAGAGAGAGAGAGAGAGAGAGAGAGAGAGAGAGAGAGAGCACTTTACTGAAGCCAGTAAAATATACAGTCGCAACGTGCTAGTATCCAATTTTAATGTTAAACAATTTATGCCATGTATGCTGACCTCCAATTTTGAAGTTCCTGCAAGAGATTTGGCCTCATTGACGAGTGTAAGTAGCTGCGATATCGTCTCGTTGCTGGGTTTCTTGTTTGCTATCGTAATCGTTATGGGGCCCCCACATGGTGTCTTGATGGAGTTGTTAATGTCACCAACTGGGGCACCAAAGTCTCGAAACAGGTCAAGGGTAACCAAACGACAGCTGAGAATCAAGCTGTATACAGGACCTAAAGATAATTAAATAGGGTAAGATAATGAGATTTAATTATGCATGTTATACAGGTAAAACGTGTGGTGTTTGAACTAATTTAGTTTATTGACTCAAGTAAGTGTGCAGTTACTTGTATTATATATAACGGGTAAATGTGTAGAGCTGGCTGGAATCATGTGCCATTCTTAAAGTCAAGATTTCTTTTAGTGGAAACACTCTCACTTAAAATACAAAGCAGTCATTACAATATTTCTTTCTTTTCATCATGCTTCTTTATTCAAAAAAATAGTAATTTGTGGTTAATAAGGACTGAGAAAAAATGATTGAAGTTTTCAAAGATCTACCAATGTAAATTGTCAAGTGATATATAGAACATTGTTTTCTTTAAAGGTAGTTTCCTTTCACTGCTATAGCTGGCAACATATCGACCATTTTATCATGTAAATTTAGGCATATCTTCACATAATGGAGCTTTTATAATATCATATTATTTTCGATCTTCTGACATTAAACATCTCAATAAAGATAGGAAAAGTTTGAAATGGAACGAAAACTTCTCTCTGTTGTAGGAGGAGAATATTTCTCAGATACAGTGAGACAAATTCGCAAGAAAAGAAATGTCAATGCGGATCAGTATTTGCCTCAGGGGTTTTTGTAATAGACTAGTTGCGACTGGTGATACTGTTACATTAATGACTTATCAAAGCTTACCTTGACAATACACCGCTAGACTGAAGATAAACATGTACCAGATCTGAATAACCTTAGTCAGTAAGAAAGAGAAGTTTATCAACCAAAACTGCTTAAAACGGTAAGACTAATTTCAGGATTTAAAAGAGAAGAAGGGAACGATAATTAATTTTTTTATGCCATATATGTTTTTTGTATGTCCGAGATTAGTGTGCGTGAGAGAGAGAGAGAGAGAGAGAGAGAGAGAGAGAGAGAGAGAGAGAGAGAGAGAGAGAGATACTTACCCAGATGGAGTTTCATTTTTTAAAATATACCGACTGATGAAAATTTTATAATCGTAACTGAAGTTTCTCAAAGTTATTTGCATTGTGAATGAATCTTGTGTTAGTATAGACTGTGGGTTGCTTTTATACCATAAAATACCTGCATGTGGAATTTTCCGATGTCTCATTAGATTATCCGCTTCTCATTGGAGGATGAAAATACGGATATATTTAAACACATTACCACGCAGCAAACTTTTTTGCATGCCGAGCTGATATGTTATCTTATATGTAGTATTTTTACGGTACGCCTTGGTTGCCTGGGTTGAATTTTAGCGGAAACAGGCGTGTAAAACCAGGAAGTTTTTTTATTGTATATTTTAACGGTATTGTACTAACATCATTGTTTGAGTCAAAAAATTAGCCCAATTTTCCTATCGTCTTGTTAGAAATCTTTTATAATGTATCCGAAAGCAATCTCGATACAGTGAGGTTAATTTAGTAATAGCTCTTTTTATTCTACACATATGAAGGCAATTAAAAGTATTAAAATGATTTACCTTTGGCCCGTACAGTGATCATATGACCGTGAAAAGTTTTGCATAAAATTATATTTAATTAGTTCATTGAGAGAATCAGTTTAAAATGAGCACAGCTTTTTCATTAAGAGCCGTTCTGTAATGTATGTAAATAAGACCATATTAATAGTGATTCTAGGTTCCATAGTCGCTGAGATGAGAGAATCGTGCAAAAGCTGCTGAATTTTAAATATGATAAATAGTACTAATTACGACATTAGGATAGGACTTATCCAGACCTAGCTTGTCAATGTATTATAGAATGTGAATTTCATATTCTGGTGAATGACGGATCTACAAATATTGGGGTACAAACAGGTAAGCTGATCATAGAGTGAAAAGTAAAGTGAAAAACTATAAGTGTTAAGTATTTTTTGTAGAAATTAATTTGAAAAAAAACGATTGCTTTATAAATAGTATCGAATCTACTTTAATACCTTACGCATCTATGTTGCGAAGAAAATCTTTTAAGGATTAAACATGTTTAAAGATAATCTTTCATTTTAATTTATTACACAGAATTTAACTTTTTTCCCTTTTGACATTTTTCGTCTTGTACTGAATGTTTAATTTATTTTTCGAACGATTTAAACATTTCTTGAATGATTTATCTTGTTTATTCTTTTTAATGTATATGTATAATTGCATTTTTGGAATTTTACTTTCAATCTAGATCATATTGTAAGTATTTTGCCGATGAGCTCTTTAACAATACCGATATCAGTACTATATATTTGGAGTCAAGTTGGTTGTGACTTTGCATCCACATCGTAAACTTGGTTAATCATGAATGAAGTCAAATAACATGGACATGTATCATAGCAGGCAGGCGGTTGAAAACTCTTCAAAGTCTCCCCGCATGTACATGCAAAATTCAGTGAATAGAGAATGTACCAATATCCTGCTCTACTTTCTTCAGTAGTTGATGGTGAGTGGAAAAATTAATTCAGTTATATTTTTAAAGTCATTATAAAATCTGTTATTGATTTGGATTCGGGAATAAATACTAAAATAAGCATTATTTTGCAGTTACTACTGCTTAAAAGATATAAAGATATTTTAAAATATTACTGGGATTTGTAGAATGAACATTACTGCTAGGAATTTCAGATATATCCACGACGATTAAGAACCGAATCCGAAAGCCCCAAATTCCGTCATTAAGAGCTACGAACTCATTATGCAACTATCAAAGGTGTAGGGACTTCACTTAGGCTTCACATTGTAATGAGTCGAGTTTTATCTTAGTGTAGGATTCCAAATATTTGCTTATTCAGTATTGTGGACCAGTTTACCCTGACAAAAATGTTGGCGCCTCAGAGAAAACTGATTACCTGATTTCCTAGCAATGAATTTGAATGTAGAGAAGTTTGTGGTATGATTATTATTATTAAATATGAACTCGTTTTGTCCGATGGATATACTGCACTTCCAAGGTCGTGCAGTATATTCATCCCAAAATCTTGTTCATATTTTCTGCTACAAATGCAGTAACCTGTAAGTATACAACAACAATACTAATGCGCACATAACTTTTCCCAACTTAATTTGAACCAAGTCGCGCGCTCGACATTACTTTCAAAAAGATTTGCCCCTTTTGCTCTACTTAAATTTGAAATTTAGTCATCTTGTGAATGAATTTGCATTCTAACATCTTTTCTTGTTGGTCTGGAATAAATGGATTTTGGTTTGTTTTGTCGATTCCACTCAATTCCTCTTGATTTATTAGTTGTTTCAATTCCATACAAACTACACGTGTTTGTCATTTGAGCAGTGGCCCTGGGACACGTTTTGACTCGGCTGCATGTGTTTCCTTTCTGCCACTGAATGATTAGAATCATACTGTAGGAAAATATGAACACTTTCAATTGTAATTATCAGAAAGACGCTGTGGAATTTCATGTTCATTTCATTTTCAGTGAAGTAAGTAGAATTCACTTGGAACGTTGTCAGAATTACAGTACAATTTCGATAAATATGTAAGCAAGCTTTCGAACCCATGACATAACTCATGTAATTACAGATGTGAAGAAGGAAGAAAGTACATTTTGAGGAAATTCAAGATGTAAAATTTAAAGTCTATTTTTGTCATTCTTATTATCAGTTAAATAAGATATGTTTATGCGTGGTCTCTTGCGTGCTTCCCAGTTATGTTATGACCTGTACTCTGTATCATGGCGTCTATCGCTAGTCTAAATCCGAAACATTGTATCCACATAGTTGACGCCGAAAATTGCAGAGCGTCTGGTGTATCAGAATACATTCACCCAGCAGAAATAAGAATTCTTCGACGTTTTGGCTTATTGACTCCGAGGCTCTTACTTTTCTAGCAAAACCTTCATTTCCTTTTTTTCCCCACGAATTTAGTACTTTTATGTAGAAAATGGTACGCATCTGAGAGATGTGCTATAGCTCTTGCTCTTAGCATGCTTTTGTATGCTATTTTATATACCCATAAATCACTGAACATAGTCTGAGACCGCTCTCGTGGCCTAGTGATGAGGGAGGTCGTCGTTTCGATCCCCGGCCGAGTCACACCAAAGATTTATAAAAATGGTAGTAACTGCTGCCTCGCTTGGCCCTCAGCATTAGGAGGTTAGTGTTAGGACTGGTCGACCTGGTGTCAGGATAATGTCACTGGGTGGAACATCATGCTACATATCTGCAGCATGATGCCCCAGTGCTAGACTTCACTGTAAACTGCCACACTGCAGACATCATAGCAACATGACTAAAAAATTGTTAAAGCTACTTTAAAAACTGAAATCACACACACACACACACACACACACACACACACACACACACACACACACACACACACACACACACACACACACAGACTGAACAATTCCATTAATGAAATGTTAGGAACGTTTCTCCTAAATAACTGCTTAAATGATCAGAATGGTATTTTCAATACTGTGTCACTTACGCTTGTTGTGGACATTGTGAATATCATGTTCATTCGTTTGCTTGTTTAAAATATTCATTTGTGATTCAGTAAAAATTCGTCCACATCAATTTATCATCTGTGCTTCCAAATACATGAAACAGATGTTTTAGTTCATCCACAAACAAATCTAATAAACCAAAACCTAATGTCAACTACATGAGTATACATGGTTTGTTTACAAAGTAGTTCCTTTTAGACACACGTGTCGTTCACGTGCGTGCAATATCGTAAAATACTGCACATTTCTGACAACGTAAAGTTAACGGAGAATAAAAAGAGTATATAAAAAGGAAGTTCTTTTTAAATTTTTACTTTGTATTCCGGGAAGTAATTTGGTTTTTGAATTTCACGAAACTTGTTGGTTTTCGCTCTTTTCTGTTACCTAGTTTAAGACCATAGAGTCCTTACAATATTCTGTTAAGCTGAGGGCTTAAATTTCATTTCGTACTCTCATTTATTTTAAAAGATTCAATGGCCAAACTAAAGGCAATATAACCATTTCAGTGACGTATAAAGAAACAATAGCTAGAAGAAGAAGCAGCAGAAGCGAAAAAGAACAAATTTGAACATATTCCGCAAATATAATTACAAATAACAAATGTATTAATTACATAAGTGGTAGAATTTCATTTTGGGTCCCATAATACAATATACCTCTTAGATCATCTTGTTAATCAGAACGTGTACTTACTGCTATCAACAGCCAAATTATTACATTGCTTGAATTAAGAAAACATCCTAATACTTTATATGAAACATACAAACCTGAGAACAAAATAGGCAACAAATGATATCTTTAATGGCGAAAGATCCACCCCATTTAGTAAACATGCCCTATCAAATAAATATAATCTATCTTTTATGTACATCTGCCGAAATCGGAATTGTTGTAGATTTTGTGCTACAACCCACATAATGATTTAATTACGGAATAATATTTCTTCCCAGAGGTAACTAGGAGAACTTTATCTCTAATTATGGATGAATAAAACTATTGGATGATAGAGTTGCTCGATTCAACGTTCCGATTTGAGGCTTACAGATGACGGTCAACAGTTTGCTCAAAAGGACTTGATGTTGGCCACATTATTAGCGCCTTTATCACTGGTGTCGAAACTCAGTGAAAATGGTTGGCTCAGAGAAGTTTCCGAAGTTGCTTTTGAAAAGTTTTCTAACCGTATGGACAAAAAAGATACAATAAATGCAAGAAATATCCACTTCGCAATAATATGTTTGCAACTGAAGCATGCCTGAATCTTCGCCCCCTTTTCTTATCTTCTCATTCAATATCTAGTCATGTTTGGATTCCATATTCATATATATAAGTTAGATTCATACATATAGCATTTGCGTACAACAGTGTGCTGTTAGACTAGGGTTGAAAAACCGGACACTGAGTTTGACGCATTTCCTTCACAGAAAATTTTCCTAGAAACGCATATTTATAAACTGCTATGAAGAGCATAGGTACTGCAATGTAAATACGTTATCCGGAGAACTATAAATGAGGTATGTTGTATTGAAAGGCAGGGATTGTATGTCTATTACTGTTTCTGTCTAGTCAATAATTTTAAATGAAAGGTCATACACATTGTGTTTCGCTGTAATTGAGATCTACACTTACAGCTTTTGAAATCATAATGCCCTCTATTATTATTTCAGCGTTGATAGTCTCAAAACACTTTACGTTGTTTTTTCCAAAAAGGTGACCATTCTTGTGTTACCTATCGTCTGTGTAT
>JAECUM010038755.1:0-11772 GCA_016617855.1 Megalonaias nervosa | reverse complement strand
TTTTTCTGTATGGTTTGAGCTGATAGCCCAGTAGTTTAGATATTTCTTTTTCCATGCCTTACTGAAAAAAAATGAGTTAAAAATGGAATCGCAGACCTGCATAGCTGCAAATAAAGTCACAATGCCTGAGTGTCAAACTGATAAAACTTTCTGCCTGCAAAAACAGATTTTGTATCACTTTTATGCTAGTAACTGTTATTGGCAAGGAAAGTTCTGTCACTGAAAGAAATGTTGTTGTCATACCACAAGAGACTGCAAATAAATTCATCTGGTATGATGGCTATACAATGCAAGGCCTAAATGACTGGATACACCTTCAGATTGATGCACATCATTATACTGTCCCTCTTCTAATAACAGCATGCATGGAATGATCATTTAAATGTATGCTGAAAGCAGTACTTGATACGCTGTCTGCTAAATGTTTGAACCAATATACAAAACTGAATGGAAAGACTCACAATCTATCATAAATTGTGAATCTCATATTACCTTGGTCAGACATGGTAGATCACATGGTCTTCAGCATGAATCTCATGCCAAGGACAGAAATGCAAAATGTGAATTTTGGAATGCACAGCATACTGCAAGTGATGCTTCTGTATTTAATTTCCTCCATGAAATTCAGGAAGGGGCTGAAATTGACTAGCACTTTTTCTGGCATCTTATTAAAAAACTCAAACCAAAAAAATGCAGACCACGTTTTTGAAATAGGCCATGGTGTTCAAATCTTTTCTGATCCACCTTTAGTAGCTTATGCATTTGCAGATTATTTCACCAATTTGTACATTGCAGAAATATCATGCTTATTTTGACAATTTCCATAATACTAAAAGAACAAGCAGTTTCAAGCCTGGAACAATTTTTATAGACATTTATGCAAACAAGAGCTTATAGATCATGACATCACTCAAAAGGACTTATCTAATGCCATTCAAATGTCCAAAAGATCAAAAGTGCCAAGTTATGATTTCCTGCACAGTGAACTCATCATGTATGGTGGCCCATCATTCAAAATGGCCATAATAAACTTATTTTATTCCATACTGAAATATGAATTTATGCCAGATGCCAGGAGAAAAGATCTCATCATGCCAATTGATAAAGATAAAATTAAAAGTAAAGCTGATCCTGATAGTTCTCAACCAATATGCCAATTTACTCAATAACTCCTTGGTATATATCATATCTAACAATATGAAAACTGTGTCAAAATAACTAGCAGTTTTTCTAAAGAACTAATTACATGTAGATTAACAAAGCAATTAATCCTAGGCCCACTCCTCTTTCTCAGTTTCATAAATGATCTGCCAATGAAAATAGGCAACTGTATTTCATCTACCAACTTATATGCAGATGATAACACAATATCAGATTTCAAACAGCTAATATCAGAACTAGAGGTCTCCCTTCAGTTGACTTTACTTAAGGTAAATTTTTTGATGCAAAAATTGGCATGATAGTAAACACAGATAAGACTTAAATATTAATAAATAATAACCAACAAAAGAGAGCAAAAACTGGAAAATAACAATTTGAATTTTAAGTCAAATGAAATTTGTCTACCGATGAAAAAATGCTTGGGATGATGGTTGTCAACAATTTGTAATGGAATGAACATATTCAAGTCCTATGTAATAGTCAGTTCATGTTTGTGGTTATTTAGCAAGATAATACTATATCTATCAAACAAACACAGGTTAATATATTACAAATGCTGTATACAACCATATTACAAATGCTGTATACAACCATATTACAAATGCTGTATACAACCATACCTACACTACTGTAATCTGGGGAAACACTTCTGACAAAAATGTTTGCAAATTATTTGCAAATTATTCCTCCTGCAAGAAAGAGATTGCCAACTCATCATAGATGATGCTGAAAACATCCCAAATGTGATGAATGATATCAAAATGTTAACAGTAGTGAATATTTTTGAGAAAGCTTGACTTGCACACAAAGTTTCAAATAATATTAACCCATTATATCTCAATGAACTATTTCATGCTAGAAAACAAGCAACACTCCCAATTTAAGATCAATTTCATTTAACCACCTTTCCATTCCAAACCAAATAAGTAACTCTTTAAGAAATGGTTTCAATATTTGGGGTCACTAATAAATGAATTCCAAAGAAAATTAGAGAAAGTTGTTGTTTTTTGCTTAATGCCATTTCTCAGTGCAAGATAGACTATACATGGTGGCCAGTATAACAGCTGAAGGAAGAACCCCGATAAAACCCCGGTAAGATTGAACCACTTACCCATGGGAGCTACTGGCAGTTTTCTCACATACCCATATTGGCCAACCGCCAAACTCAAAAAAGATGACAGTGATTGGTAAAGACAATCACTTTAGACCACGTGGCCACCTCGGCCGTCAAATTAGAGAAAGTACAAATATAAATGCCTTTAATTTTAACCTAATTCACTGAATGAAAGTGGAACATGTTTGATTAGACAAATACATTACTACAAAAAGTATAAATTTTCAAACCTTCCAATTGGTTTTCTCATTATTTTTTGTATTGTACATACAAAATTTACCTAGCTGGACATGTTCTTACAAAATTTTCTGTTTGTTATGTCCATATATACATGTAGCTTAATAAGAACGCTTTTTATATAATATTATTATTGTGTGTGCATCTGCTGTTTACACTTACAAGACACCCACACTCCTTTTAAGGATACAAAAAGCCAATTTCTCCTTGACCATCCTATAAGTCAGTGTGTATTTTGCAAGTCATATCCAAAGGTAGGTAGGTAGACAGACAGATAATGACAGAACCAATGTAAAATACATTTATATTACTGAGTGAAAAATGCCTCAAATAAATCGACAAATAAAAATTTATTCTAATTAAATCCATTAAAATCCATAATGTTTGGCATTTCAAATCCATTTATGAATTATAGATCACATCAGTATAAAAATAATTCAGATAGATCCATTTCATTGGCTTCACCATGATATGCAGGTACTTATGTAGAGACTGAGCTTGGGTTCTAAAGGCAACACTTTGATCAAATACTGGAACATGTGGAATCTATTAAAGGCTGCAACTGAACACATGTCAATTCTGTGACAAGATCACAAGGACTTCAAATATCCACCTGCTGTTACTTGGCACTGAGCAAGTATCAAACTTATTGCTTGATCAAAGGGTTGTCACATAGGACAACAAAGTGTGCTGCCTTTACAAGCTAAGGGAAATAAGGTCAAACAGTCTCAAAAAGACTTAGAAGTCTACTTGTCACTGAACAATACATGTACTAATTTGTGGCTTGATCAAAAGAATTGTCAACATGAAAACAAAGTAAGTGCTTCCTTTACAAGCCAAGGGTTTAGCAGGTCAAGTGCACTGGCAGAAGACTTGGGATAATATCACTTAGGAATCAAATCAAACTTGTGGAGAAGGAAAATACAAATTAAATAAAAAACATTTATTACATCAAACACAGTGTTTGGACAGCAAAACACAAATATTAATACAACAGGTTATTGGGACCTGCCCGAAAATGGAAACACTAAACTTGATAGTGAACACCAATTGTAAACAACAATGGCAGACACTTCACTTTGTAGTAGGTAGTATTTTATTTACCTGTAAAATTATTAAAATCCAAACAACAGTAGATACAAGTATTATGTAATGAATACCATCAGGAAATGAATAAAATCAGTGCACACAATATATGCATTTTCTGGACAGGAAACAGTAGTGAAAACACATGAAAATATTTGAATTGGCAGTATATTTGTGTGCTGCAAATATCTAGACTTTCCAACATTACCCTGCATGAATGAAATTTTTAGTACTAAAAAGGATGTCAACTTACAAGCAAGTATATACAGTTATGTACATATACTCTATATGTAGACATGCAGTGGTCCACAAGGAAGATTAGTTCTATGCAACTAATTGTGCCATCCTCTTTAAATAAAGTCATTATTATTATTATTATTATTATTACCTTTTACAATACAATTATGGAAGCTAACCTTTGTATATCTGTATATTATCTGTACATTATTTACGTGCAATTTATCTGTTCTCTTGTCAGGTTTGGCTTGTATGTATCTGTGAATCTCCTTATGGAAGAAATAAAGAATGAATAAATGAAGTACAGGGGTATCTCACTATTAAGTACCACTGTATATTGCAGTGATAAGACACAAAGAGAATGGTCATGGGTCCCATTTTCTGGATGAATGTACTGTCTTGTTATTGAACCGACCTCAGTAAATGGCTACCATGCTTAATACAGTACACTTTTATTACTCCAGTGAACAGTATCAAAATGAAGAACCATTGTACTGGCTAAATGAAAACTATAACTTATCAAATAAATTTAGTTTTTATTTTCTTCACCTTGAACAAGCTACTGCATGCATTAATTTTGTTCAAACAAAGGAGTCAAATACAAACCTAATTATTTCCCGAAACTGTGATGAGAATTTTCACTGAATCTAAAGTTAAATGAATAACTTTCCTTACCTCCACATTCATACTGATTTCCATACAGGCTGTAGTTATCACTATCCCTATTATATAGACACTGGCGTGTCTTGTTGAACATGCCTCTTCCTGGCACATTACACTGTAGTGTCAGCTGATTTCCATAGTCATATGGCCCTGATGAGTAGATGGCTGGGTTGATTAGAGTGACTGGACTATCTGAAGGGCATGTTGCTCCTATGCAAAGAAAGCAAAACAAAAAAAAAAATAACATCATTAAAGATTCATAAAGCATTGATTTTAATTAAAGCAATCATTCATGCCAAATCTTAGTAACTTTTAAAATAAAAATCAAGCAATGTTCACAGAAAAACAGATCGACTACAACATAACCATAATTATGTCTAACTTAAAGAGGGTACTGTAATACAACACCTTTTATGGGGCTGTTTTGTGGCCAAAATTCAGAGCCATTCTTCGTGCCAACAATTTTTCATTTTTCCCCAGATTGAATATAAAAACTTCTAAATCAATTCTTTCAAGAAAATCTATGACCTTTACCATACTGACTTGGGGAGAAAAATTACTATAACAGTTCAGCAATTGGTCTAAAATGTCAAAGAAACTTAGGCTACAAAATTATTTAAATATTCAAGACTCTTTTTTTATACATTTTTTAGAATTGCCAGTGTGTAAAAAATTATAAGCTTCCCAATTCGACACATTTTTGAATATAAATTCCTTATTGTCAGTGTGAATGTGTTGGCGGTTATATCTGCACCATTTTAATTCAAACCCCAAGGTCCAATTTTGAAAACAGTAAAATAATCCCTGATTAGGAAGTGAACATTCACTTGCATGGTCATCACAATGGTTTCAAGGAATGTAACCCCAATGCATCTACACTGCAAAATCTTCAACATGGAATCTACAGACCAATAACCTACCATCACTATTCCAACTGGTTTTTCACATTAAAGTAAGACAAACCGTCCCCCAATCAATTATCAATTTTTAGTTCAAAAGCAGATACATGGATGGATTTTGATAAAATTGTGCTTAGAATATTGAGTAAATATAACATAAATAGTTAAATCTTAACTTCTGTTTATATCTTTAAGAAATTTTCATGAATGATCATTCAATAAAAGGTTAGAATATTTTGCTGCTAATTTCATGTATGCCTGATTCTTATACCATGATAAATTTTGTAGTTTTACAATACTGCCTCGTGCCTTAGATTCTTTAGTCTATCCCACTGGTTTTTCACACACGCAATTGTTGTAGAACCAGGCTGACTGAATCTCTTGGGAAAGATACAGTCTCTTCATCAACTCAACATATGCAATGGTCACACCATCGCAAATTTCCACGTGTTTTCCATAATTTCCTTTTTCAGTTTCAAAATCATCCTTTTGGTTTCCCTATTGCAAATTTAACAATGATGGGCTTAAGCTTTGAGGGATTCCAGGTATTCTATGAATAGATTTTATGTCATTATTGGTAAGGGACATGTCTCCTTTTTCTTGAATATTATCTAACAAGAACAATTCAGTCAGTGACCTTGAGCTTTGACCTTTTGACCTCAAATCAGTAAGGTTCAACTTAATGCAGGGTGCAAGCCAGCCATAAATTTTGATAACTTTAAATTGCAGACAATGTGAATCAATGTATGGAAATCATTTTTCTTCTGTCAGTCGCAGTGATCTTGAACTTTGACCTTTTGACCCTAAAATTGATAGGGTTAATTCTTAACCCAATTAAAATTTATCCACAGAGTCTGGTAACAGTAGATGGAAGAAAACTCAAGTTATTGTGCAGAAACAAAACTGGTAACAGAATGCTGGCTGGATGAAAAATATCATAACATATGTTGCACTTGTTGTAGGAGTATAAAAATGAGAAATATTTGTTTTCATCATAACCCATATTTCTGACATAGATCTGTCACAATGAAACAACAAAACCACAAAAAAATTAGCAGCTGTGCTGCACTTTTTTTTTTTTATAAACCAATATCCACCTCCATCAATAATCCAAGCCCTCTGGGGTGGATACAAATTATAGGACTATCATGATCATTTACAAACCATCTCTTGCAGACCCAGGTCTGAAGTAACTTTTTATTTAAAAATGTAAGAATAGATGCAACATGTTGTACTTGTGAAAATGCATGTATAAACATGAAGTCATGGACAGACACGATAAATTAAGTTTCTGAGGTTCTTGTTGCAAAACTAATATTGTGAAATCACTTGACCATTATAAAATGTACTTACTTTGACAATTGGGTGGAGATGGAGACCATTGGCCAGTTTTGTCACAGCGAAGAGCTGCCCTTCTGGGTATGTAGCCAAGTTTGCATTGGTATTCTATCACATCTCCATAATGATTGAACTGTCGATTTGTTAGCAATGTACCATTTGCTATCTCAGGTGGCTTAGGACAACTGACCCCTGCAAAATTAATTGATTCAAACATTTTGCCATACAGCAGATTGTGGGGGTAATTCTTTGAGATTATTTATACCTTGCACGATTCTTCTTAGTTCTGCTGATGAATGAATAAAGCGTGTGATTTCATTGCTGCTATGGAAAAAAAAGATGATGTGAAGATCATTTCAACTCCATTTACAGGAATATCCTTGATATTCCATATCAATTATGGTATAATGTAATGATCACTTTGTTTTAAACTGTACAGTTATAATTGATTTCATTAAAGCAGGCATCCTTAAGGACAATGTTTTTCAGAGAGTTTCTTAATCTTCCTCATGGAAATATTAGCAGTTTTGCCTCTAGATTTGCCTTTAAGTGTGTCAAGTGGCATGTGGACCCTCTCCTGGTTAGTTTTATAAAGGCAGGCAAAAGTACACATATTAAATGCTACATGAAATACGTGTACCCAGAAAATAAATAACTCTCCAATGTGGATAAACAATGAAGAATATCACAATATTAAAATATCAATTTTCTCTATCCAATTCCAAAAGAAACATCACCTGATCTTTTCAAAAATTTGGCAAAAGTAACTTATGATAAATTTCAAATTGTTGCTTACTCATGAACTGCAAAGTTAGTATTCCATGAAGCTTCACGGGTCAACACTTTACACCGTAGCTGATCATTTATTTTTGGTTTGATAATGAAGAGTAGCATGTTACCAAGGTCAAATATCCAAAATACAATAGGGAGTTGTACAGAATACCAGCCAATCTAAGGATGGTATGGTAAGTTCTGACTTCTCAAATAGGTTCTTTTTAATTGAAGAATTTCCCATAAATTACTATTATTTGAGCATTATTAAAATATCAATCAATTTTAACAAATAAACAATGCAATCAATGTCTATCTTTGTGCCAACTATGTTCACAGGACAAAATTTCTGTACCGAGTAGTCACCAACAAATCATAGTTATGCCACAATGCACTAACGATGCATTCCTGCTATAACTCCAGGTTATGTTTGGACAACAATGCTATGCATAACAATCAAAGTGTAATTTGTTTTTAGCTGGTGTGGAAGTCCATTAACTTCAGAACCCTGAAATCATACTTACTGACACAGGTGTGGGCTAGATAAAATGTATCTGTGTTCAATGTGCCACTTTCTGAGGTAGGGATGGTGTAGTTGGCCGTCCCGTCTGCAGTAAAAAGAGTGTAGCCATCTCTTTGACAGGTGCAGAAATAGCTGCCAGATTGCTCATTACACACCTCGTCACAGTATCCATTCTTCACATCACACTCCTTGATATCTACAAAAGCATACAAAATAATCCAGGTAAGAAATGAGACTCTCTGCATTCTACTCAGATACGAGCTAGGCACTGCAACTGATGATTACTATGATTGGATTTACATAGTTATTACCTCGGGTGACAATCAAGCAACAGTAACAATGCTTTAAATTTAAAACTGCAACTTGTGTAGTTAATTCATATGATATTGAAGGAGGTTGATTTAAAAGCTGCAAAATTCTGGCTCTGTGTCATTTTGTGTGCTACATGTCCATGTTCATAAACTGATTAGGATTCCACAAGGGTTATAAAGGTAATTAAAGCATAACGACACATTATATTGACTTTTTATTTTCTACCGGGTAATGTTATACTGCTAAAGATACATTTACAAATTATAACTGCCCTATACATGTATTATTCTGAGAAACATAACGTTAAAATACTACAACCAGGATTGCAAAGGTTAAAGTTGAATGGGATTAACAGTTAAAGTCATTTTGGCCTTGTGTAAAGTATTGGTAATTGAGTTATTATAGCAGTTTTTGCTTTAATTATATATACATTACCTATCAGGCCATAAATATCAGACTTCAACATTTTTTATACTTTGCTCTCATTAGTGTTTAAAAATATTATTGGTCTTAATATTGTGTAAAAGCTCAATTAAACGACTCAGTAAACAAGAATAAAAATGTTGGATTTTAACACCAACAATGGTCAATGTTTACTTCACAGAACAGACTTATACATCATAGATAAAGCACATCATAATGAAAGCATGCATGAAAACAAAAGTATATGTTATATCAAGCAACACTGAACACAGGAACATTGTGGCTAGTGGACTGGTCCAATACAATGTACTTAATAGGATTGTTCCACTCACAAAGAGAGATTCTGATATCTCAAGTAATCATCCAGTAGCCAATCACCATGCAGAAGGTTGTTTTTGTTGTTGTCGTGGGTTTAATACCATTTTTAAGCACCTGACAGGCTATACAGGTCAGCAAGTACATCTGGTGAAGGAAAATCCATCCCACAGGAAGCTATTGGCAAGCTTTTAATTTCATCATTAGCCGAATCCAAGACTCAAAACTACATGGATAAAGGTGAGAAGTCAGTGATCTGTAAAGGTGAAGGCCTCAGACCACTCAGCCACCCAGGGCCCCTCATGCAGAAAGAATCAACAAGAGTCCCTCAAAGGGCTTGATACTCTAATGGCCAAAAAGAATTACCAGAAATTCAAGACAAGATCATTTCTTCGTTTTAACTGCTGTGTGTTGAAACCATCTCTTACATTTCTGAGCAATAACAAGATTTTAAAATCTGCTGCTGTAGCAACCATACTGGATTTAAGATGAGCACCATTTTCATTTTGAAGCAACTAGACACAGTTTTTAGTCTTTTCATAAAATTCACATGTGAACATGACCATCCATTCAGGAGAAGTAGTGTTAACAAGATTTTCAAAATGATCATCATGGTGGCCATACTGGATGTCAGACTGACATTCATATTCGATGTCTGAACAGCTCTATTTTAACTTAAGAACTGTAGTTGGCATCATAATAAGTCTTCTGGTTTCAATATGACTTTTCATTCAGAAAGAGAAGCAATAACAAGATTTTGATGATGACTACCATCATGGTCATACTGAATATCAGATCAGTCTAATTTTTATTTAGGACCAGCTAGATATCATAAGAAGTCTTTTAGTAAAATCCCAATGCTGATGTGCCCATTGATTCAGGAGAAGCAGACCCATTAAAAGATTTTTAAATGTGGTGCCATATTAGATGTCCAAGCTGCACCAGTTTCATTTAGGACCAGCTAGACTAGGTGATGAATGCAAGTGTAAAGTTCCATGGCAATCCTCCAAGTAGTTCAGGGGGAGTAGCAATAAAAAAAACTTATGCTAACAGACAGACAGACAACTGGCTATCTCAAAAACTCTTCTGGTATATGACCTGTACATCTAAAAATGACTTCAGGATATGGTTGGTAAATAATTTCCTTTCTAAAATGTGCATCTTGTATTTTCAGAAATGCTAAATAATCTCCATTGAAAAAAATTGTACTGAAGTAACTATTACCACTTGCTCTGAAAATGCAGTCAAATCTGTGGCATAGCAACTACCCAAGCAAACCTTGCAACTTTAGGAAAGGAGGGGAATAAGCCCAATGTGGGCCCAAAATTTCCATCAAACATGCAAAATTATATTGAGAGGGACCTCGGAATTAAACTTTACTGGGGAGACAAAAATTTCTTTCTGCACTACTGACTCAAATCTGGTAAAAATTCTCAGTATTCTATAACTCTTATACTGAAATTATCAGGTATTGCTATTATACAATGAGTCTTACATTTTTTCTGTTAATTTTCCCTTTACAAAACAAATATGCAGTAACCTAGTTGGGTATTATTAATCCATCAGACTATCAAATATATTTAAAAATTTTTTACATTTATTAAAGAATCTGATTTTTAAAGTGCCAGTGTTCAAATTCTTATAAGGTGAAAATGTTGAAATATTTCATGTAATGGAAGAAATGCTATAACAATGCAACAGTTGATACTTAGTAAAGATACATTACAGGCAACATTTAGGTAGTTGAAAAAAGAACAGTATGAGAAAAGTATCACAAAGTCTTAGAGGTCTTTCAAATGATTCTGACTGACTACAGCATTTGCCTTTGCCACACCAAGGCCAAACACTATTTTCCTATACCAGTAATAGTGTGCTCATACACTGAAGTCTGTTTTCAAGGTAGCTAAAACAAATAAATCGCACTGAGCCACTTGTGTTACAGAGATGGTCTATGTACGTTTCCCATTCATTTAGTCAAAATCACACCATGATGGTGACAGTTCCCATGTTACAGCAGTTGCTGTTTAACAGTAAAGGCCCACCTACACACATGTAGACCATTCAGTTATATGGAACATAGTCACATGTTACTTCTTGTAATTGGTCATAGGTTTTAATACAGCTGCACCCTTAACTGCATCTTCTCATCAGGTCAGGAGCTGTGAATCTCACATTGGACATAGGAAGTCACTGCACTCGCAATCCAAAAACTGTTAAAATTTCCACTATTGTCAAAGGCAGCCACTGCTACCCTCAATCCAAATCAGTATATCTGTCTTCTTCTGTGTGAGGCAACTGAATACAACAGACTTTTCCATCTTGAAATGCTATTTAATCAAGGAACAACTACAGACTAAGACTGTTAACAAATTATACCTGGGCTGAACCAAAACTGAGAGAAATCAGATCTAGTGCCTAGTTATACACTCCACTGTCCACAGTTTATCTGATATTGTTACTTCTCTATTTCAGGTCCAGAACAACAACTACAGGGCACTGCATACTACAAAGTATTTTCTACACACAAGCTAAAACTTACCAAGACAAGCTTTTCTGTCAGTATCAAGATAATATCCATTGGGACAGGTGCAGTAATATGACCCATCTGTGTCATGGCAAGCAGCTGGTGACCTGCATCCATGGGTTCCCTCTCGACACTCATCTATATCTGTATAATTAAAATGGATACCTTG
>JAECUM010038753.1:12500-37539 GCA_016617855.1 Megalonaias nervosa | reverse complement strand
CCCCCTTTTTTTTTCAGACAAGAGAAAGGTAGCTGACTCGAGAGACAATTCCACCTCGTAAGAAGGTATTATTGTCTGCCAAACTCGAACAACTACTGGCGATTTCTGGGACCCAAAACAGGTGCTAGGAAAAATATACTAGCAAACACCTTGGTGGAATCCTTCAAGCAACAAGCCTGTGTTGTCAAAAGATTTTCCACTACAAAGTTCTCTTGCCCCCCCCCTCCCCCTTTTTCTTTTCGGACAAGCGAAGGCCTAATACGGACCCAAAACAGGTGCTAAGAAAACAAACTAGCAAACACCTGGGTGGAATCCTTCAAACAACAAGCTTGTGTTGTCAAAAGATTTTCCACTACAAAGTTCTCTTTCTTTTTCCGGACAAGCAAAGGCCTTTTTTTCTCTCTATTCCATGAGGTACTTCCTTTGGATATTGAAGACCTCTTTCGATAAAGGCTCTATCCGCACAAAATCAAACAAGATCCTTTGGCTCCACCATCAAAATTAACACCTATCCTTAGCGAGGCGTGACACTAACAAACATGGGAAGGCTTACACCCAGCTGATTGGTCCTATTTAGAACGAAAATGTACACTCTGTACCCAAAATCCCAACTACTATAGTTAAGAGTAATGAAATTCTAAAACTCATACATTACGACAATTGCACAGGCGACTTACACCCTATTGGCGATAGGGTTGTCCACTAGTACAACTGGACTAAATTTGACCAATCAAGTGCGGCCTGGTGTTTCAATGCGTAAATTAATTGGACGGTCCGTGGGTGCGCTTTGCCCCTCCTCTGTGTGCGGGGCGGCTGGTTGTGGGTGTGTGGTGGTGCCCTGTGTGTTGTTTCGTGCTGCCCTCCTGAGTCCCTCTCCTCCTTTTCCTCGACCAGACATATAAATAAGAAGCGCGACCATCGCACATAAACGCGGGATTGTATTGGCACCATTCCTACAATCCCGACCAATTAAAAATCTAGACTCGAGAGAAATAACCAATCGCGAAAGTTCTTAGATAGCATATGCAACTTAAATCCTTTATTCATTCATTCATCGCGCCATTCAACACGGAATAAAAAATGGATTCAAACCACATGGACAAGATGTTGAAA
This sequence comes from Megalonaias nervosa, assembly GCA_016617855.1. Classification (NCBI taxonomy): domain Eukaryota; kingdom Metazoa; phylum Mollusca; class Bivalvia; order Unionida; family Unionidae; genus Megalonaias; species Megalonaias nervosa. The sequence continues at coordinate 36,426 of JAECUM010038753.1, read as the reverse complement.
TTGCAAGGGGTAGTGAAGACCATAGGCATGGTGGAGGAGATACTCATCAGAATAGAGCATGGAGCTTATAGCCCGCACAGATTGAAATGGAAATTAGTAATTTGAAAAAAGGGAAAGAAATACTGAGAGACATGATTAAACAAGAAAAGGAGAAGAAGGAGGACAAAGAGGAAAAGGAGCAAATGAGATAACGGAATGAAAAGATTGAAAAAGAAGAGGAGAATGAGAAAAGAAAAAAAAAAGAGGAGGAAGAGGAGAAGGAGGAGAAAGAGAATGGGAAGAAGAAGAAGAAGATGAAGCAAAAGAAAAAGACAAAACATGTGATGGAGAAGATGAGAAGTTGGTGGAGGAGAAGAGAAGAGAGAAATTAGAAGAACAAGAAGAAAAAGAAACCCAAAGGCCTTTTCGGGGCCAATCCATTGCCTCAAAAAGATGCCTATTCTCTCTTGCCTAAATATTTTTAGTCGATTTTTTGTGTTATAGATTAATGTCCATAAATCTATGTTTGTGTAATATGTCTATGTCTCTATGTCTCTAACCACGTCTCTATGTCTATGTCTCCATTTGTCCTTATGGTAACGCATATTCAGGTCAGCCCCTTGCCACACTGTTCTGCCAGGCTGAGGTCAGCCACTTGCAACATTGTTGCCAGTGTCCAGTACCGTGACGTCACCCATGTTCAATTCCTATTTTATCACATAGTAGGTGTAGTTTTCCTATAGTATGTGCAGTTTCATATTTTTTATATCAGCACACGTTAAAATATCACTTTATGTGATTCTGATTGGTCCAAATAAGCCTATGAAATTATTGTGCACGATCCTCTTTACTGATTGGCTGGGATCGTGGAAAAACGTTTTTAACCCCGCCTTCTGGAATGTTTTGTTTTGAATAACATTTTTGGCGGCCATTTTTTAACTCGACTCGCGAAAGGAAATTGAGGAAAAATTATCTCGGCTGTCTGAATATGGATATGTTACCCACACAGGGGTTTGTTATGTCATGTTTAACAATATCATCATAAGAAAAATGGCGTAAAACTACAAGACAAGAACAACAATAAGGAGTAAAACTAAGGGATAGCGGGGGGCGGGGGGGGGGGCGTATATCTGTAACATAGACATAGAATCCACCGTATATACAAGCGTGGTTTAAATGTTAACTTAAAGAAGTAAATAAACTCACCTCTGTTCACAGAATAATCTCGACATGAATGGATCTCCTAACTGACAGAACTTTATCCAGCCACAACATCTTCACGTAGCATATATGGGATGTAAATCCGACACGAAAAGAAATTTGTTGACGTCTTCTGTACAGTCTATTGTTCCAAATCAAAGACTGCAAATATCCGGTCACAAATGCATTGCAGTAAATGTGGGAATTTTTGCATCCGGTAATCCTATTTCCACATAAGAATCGCAACAATGTAACGTTTAGTTCTGAAAGTGACATTTTAGGGTAAACGTGTACTCTACTGTCGGCCTACTGTACGTGAACCGAATCAAACAATGTGGCAGCGTTACATCACATTGATCATTCTGTTTTGAAAAATGATTTTGTCGTTATAAAATATTCTGTTTATTCGGATGGAAGCTTTGTCTTTGAGTTATAGTTTGTAAAACAGTACAATCTACTTTTACCAGTTCAGCTTTGTTTGGGACTATATTTTATGCACAACAAATGAAAGGTGCACCGTCTGTCAGAATGAACGAAATTATTCGTTCTTCTTTCTATCTAAATAATTTCCACTGAAATAAAAACTATGTGATAAAGAGAATTTCAAATGTGTAATGATTTAATATTAAATTTATGAAACTCGTTGAATAATGTCCAGCTTTTGCTCGCCAAGGCTTGCAAAAGCTGGACATTATTCAACTTGTTTCATAAATTCAATATTAAATCATTACCCATTTGAGATCCTCTATATACCAAACCTTTGGACTTGTTTTGAGACATGTCATGAACATTGCAGGAACTGTAAATGTTCTAGAGGTTCACAGTGCGTAGATCATAAAATCCATCGTGTGGCCCTTGCTAGTTACATATTCTATTTAAAACCGTTTGGTACAGCAGCGCATGATACAGTAGTGCTAAAAGATAAGGTCACATTAAGTGACGAAATGCACGGGAACGTGTTCTTCTAAAGTTAGAAACAGACACACGATAAGCTTGATAAGCTGAAGAGTGATTCACGTCCGTGACACAGTGACCCAAAATTGTAGGCCGTATACTATATATATATATATATATATATATATATATATATATATATATATATATATATATATATATATATATATATATATGCGCAATAGTACTTATAATAAAATTAGACACCATATCATTGGTGCAGCAACGCAGATAAAAGTACTTGTAATAATAATAATGTGTGTGTGCGTGCCTGAGATTTGAATTTGCAACGTAGCTTTAAAAGAAATTTGTCATATCTCTACGGTGTCTGCAGTGTGACAGTTTATATTGATGTCTAGCACTGGGACATCATGCAACAGACATGTAGCATCATGTCCCACTCAGTCACATTATGCTGACACCAAGCCGACCAGTCCTGACACTAACCTTAATGCTTTGCGCCAAACAAGGCAGCTGTTAGTACCATTTGTAAAAAAAACAAACAATTTTGGTTCTTGAATAAAACTAATTTTTTTATTTTATTTATATTGATGCTAAGGTCCTTCGCTTTGTCAGTTTAAAACTACCCCCGTACTATACGTTTCAGCATTTGTCTCTGCACTACGATTGCATAAATATTTTGTGTCTTAACTTTGTTACGCAGTTTAATAGCCCGACCTTGCCGTATCTTAATTTTGTGATACAGCTTAATAGCCTGACCTTGCTGCATCTTAACTTTGTGACACAGCTTCATAGCCCGATCTTGCCGTATTTTAACTTTGTGACACAGCTTCATAGCCCGACCTTGCCGTATTTTAACTTTGTGACACAGCTTAATAGCCCGACCTTGCCGTAGCGCAGGTTAAAAATCTTTAAAGAATGACTTAAAATGAACAACTGGTCTAATTAGGAGGATTTTAAATTTTAGATGAATAGATTAATATTTGTCAAATTTCAAAATCATTCGAAGACTAAAACTGTAGTCCTCACTACCTAATTCAATATATTCTCTGTGATATGGTATTCATATTCTTAGTAGCCTTGATCATTGGCGTGACATCTATAATTTATATTTTCTTCTTTTTTATAGATTTGTTTATTTATTTATTTTATAGACGTCTATTGGAGCCCCGAGTGGCCGAGTAATTTTACCCGCTCACCGTTACGGATCACTGCCATCTCACCTCAGTCGGCGTGTTTTCTAGTCTCGGGTTCGGCCAATGTGGGTATGTGAGAAAGCTTTCCAGTAGGTTCCGGTGGGTCGTTGGTTCTTTCCGAGGTTTTCCCGGGTTCTTCCCCCACCATTTATACTGGCCACTATGTATAGTCTATATTGTGCTGAAAATAGCGTTAAGCTCAACAACAACAACAACAACAACAACAGACGTCTATTACAAATGCTTGCTCTGCTGACACTGCAGTGCGTTACAGACCATCAAATATTCCAGAAATTAGTTCTAAATGGGATAAACATTGTTCATACCTGCTAATCGAACCACATATGACAAGGACTTAGAGACACCGGATAGGATATGATCAGATAACTCTTTTGAGGATTGCTTTCTATTAAGCTGGAAAGGTACAATACAAACAATAAAATATTTTACATAATGAAGACGATATTGAACGGTTGCCATTAATAGTAAATTTAACCTCAACATTTAATAATTTCAGTTTGGCAAAGCGCTTAACACGTTTCCAATATAATACACTAGGAGTTATAGATACATGTACCATGATGTCATTTTTTTTTCTCGGGGTAAAAATGCATCGGTAGAGAGTATGAACCATTGACAAAAGCCAATATTTGTATTAGATTTGCAGTATTGCACCTTAATTTTGGCTTAATTCATTGACGATATTTTGTTCGGTTGGTTATGGATCCAATATGTTTTGCTCAAATAGGTTTAAATAGGTGTCCAATTTAAAATATACAAATGACCGAGATAAAATTGCCGCCATTTAATGTATGCTAAAGCAAACTACGACAATATAAACAATAAGAAGATTTATTTCATGGCTAGCTCCATCAGTAAATAAGGATGAGATGAAAAGTGAACAAGCATTTATGCCCTTATCAATTTTATAAGTAACCTGTACCGTGATGCAAATTAGTCGCTGAATAAAATTATGTACCGCAGTATTTATGTGTTACTGCATTTGTATGGGAAAATATGAACGAGTTTTGTTTTCTGAGCAATACTGCACGACTTTGCGGGTGCAGTATCAGTCCGATAAAACGAGTTAATATTTTTCCATACAAACGCAGTAACTTTTCTGATTATATACTCATATCGTTTTCCTACCTAATGCTTATTAATAAAGGAATACACTACCAGAAACAAAGTAATTGAATTTATGCTGTATTCCAAAATAAATATACAACCGTAGATTCGTCCAAACACAGTAACAATAGTGATGCGCACATAGCACCGTCCAGCGAGCTTTGAACTTCGTCGTGCGCTCGACATTAGTTTTAAAAGTAATTCTCCTTTTGGTCTACTTAAAATTGAAATTTAGAGTCATATTTTGAATAAATGCACATTGAAAAAAAACAAAAAAACTTACCAGTTGGTCTTGAATGGATAAATTTTGTTTCTCTATTGATCCAACTCAATTATGCTTTTCTGCTGATAATGGACTGGATTTATTAGGTGCAGTAGGGTGAATGTGATATCAGCTGGAAATATACTCGACATTACAATATAATTTCGATGTGTATCAGGTTTTCCATGACATGGGTCATGTCATTCGGATTTGCAGAACTAAGAAAGTACACAATGAGGAAATTCAAGATGCATAAATTTAAGTATACGTATTACCATTCTTAATACCTGCTACTTTCATGCCACTGTTGGAAGGAACACCGCTACGACCTGTATCGCGCAGTGTATGTCCTCTATCGCTAGCCTAACATCGTATCAAAATAGTTAAACCGGGAAAATTTGCAAAGCAGCTGTTTAACCAGCGAAAATAATACTTTTTCGTCGTCTTGGCTCTGATGCTCTAAGTTTCCAACCAAAACTTTTAGTTGCATTTTATTTTCTTGAATTTAGTGTTTTGACTGACTTGTAGCATGGTACGTCTCTGATAGATATGCAATAGCCCTTGGCCGCAGTATGCTTTTCTATGCTATTTTTGTAGACCCTAGGGAGCACTCATCATAGTCTTGACCATTCTAATTGCGTAGCGTTACAAATAGTTCTCCTAAGTAATTATTTAAATGATGAGAATGGTATTTTCAACTACCGCGTTTCTCACGTTTGTTGTTGACATTGCGAATATCAAATTCATTCGTATGCTTGTTTAAAAGTTTCGTTTGTGACGCAGTGAACTCGTCCACTTTATCATCTTTACATTGAAATAGACGAAACAGCTTGTTTATTGCATCTACAAACAAATCTGATAAACCAAAAGCTAAACCGTTTACGACACGAGTGTACATGGTTTGTTTACATAGTAGTTTCTAATACACGATACTATTTTTAGGCACACGTTTCCAGTATGAAGCCGTGTAGAATCGAAAAAGGAAAAAGTATCTCGTCTAAGGAAATTAAACGCATGTTAATGGTCATGGGACTATAGAAACACAACTAATATACACAAAATACTAATGCATGTATCTACAACTGCCAAACTGGGACCAGTTAAGTGAAAGATGATTCGGAGTTAATTATGCATGAGCATGGTTTGAGCTGGTAGTTAATATGGTGCATGTGAAGACCTGTTGGGTCCAGTTACTTTACGTTTCCATGCAACCGTTAAAACACCATTATTTATAATCCACGTTTAATACGTTCCTGTTTACGTCCATAATATGATACAATAATGATCATTTTAATGGTTTCCCAAGCAATATTGAAAGCACCATTGGTTTATGACATCATAAAATTGATTGACCTCACTTGAGTATTTCATATTGACTTAGCGATTTTACAACGTATTTGTATTGTTTGAGTGGTGGCTGATTTAATTGCTTTTATCGGAACGTGCGACAATGTGAGAATTTACAACAAAATAAAACCACAGATAAAACACTGCACTTCAGTAAACTTATAAATGTTAGATAATTCATGGAAAACAAATGGAAAATCAAAGCATTACTTTTTGTTAATGGTTAGGACCATCACATTAAAACAAAAGTGTTTACATATCTTTTAAGAATCAAAACGAATCTGTTTTTCGTTATCTTCCATTTTCAATGGAGACAATGATGATGGTAACTTTCTGTAACAGTAAAATCAGTTTCCTTATAATTGATCTTAACGTATAAAGATATCATGTTCAAGATATGTGTATAACTTGTTAATAATGACAGTGGTGTTCTTTAATAAGATTGTCCAAGTGATAATTGTCTCTTTACCATTGATATTAAGAACAGTTCTGTGTATTACTAAAGAATACAAATATCTTGCATTCAAAACAAAGTATATCCATTGTTGTAATGTCATCTGTGGTATACATGTCCCTCTCAATAACTTAGATGAATATGCATTACCGAGTTTTCATTTGATAGTTGTAGTCATACCTAGCAAGCTATCGAATAAGTAGCTAATAAATGGAATTACTCCAGTAAGAAGACAAACTTTATCTTTATTCTGAAGTAATTACTATTAGAGATCTAAAATGTAATTTTCAATCTCTCTCTGTTGACATGTATATTAATGTCTCATGGCACAAGTGCGCTCGGTGCAGACTAATTGGAGCAATTATTTTTCATCATGTCAGCAGGAGATTATAGTAAAGCATGTTAGCAAAAGCGGCACAGATGCTGACAAGACAGGCAAAGGTGACAATCACTGTAAAAGCATATAGCATATCCGGTATTGTTACCGATATCTGTATCATCTATTTAATATATAATACAGTTTTTATTTAAGTCATTTGGGTTTATGACATTTATATTTTAAATTATATAATTCAGTGACTGGATAGCACTATGACAAAGTACATGTACATTTCGTTGTAGGAATCTTGTTCATTAACCAAGATTGATCGCTAAGGTCGAGTCGACATCTATTTAGGTCAAATACGTTACACTTTAACTCGACTGTAGGTCATATACACATCATGTGAGAGTATGAATGCATTTGTCCTGTAGAATTATTATTCATGCCCTAATTGTTGATTGGTTCAATAGTTCGATAAGGTCAGAATATGAGCGTATGAGTTATTTTGAAATAATACGATTTAATTGTTCCATAATCTTTTAATGAATCAGAATCTGTTAATTTAATGCATATATAGAAACTGTATAATGAGAAGACACGCACTACGTATTCATTTCTTCAATCTATACCAGCTTTGTAAGAGTCGTTGAGAGGAAATAGTGATTTGTTTGCAATATTTGTTCACTGGATCGAGCAGAGCACAAAATCTTTAATTTAAACTGCCAGCACTTATCGAATTATATAAATGTATTCAAAGACTTGAATATTTAAATAATTATATTGCAGTATGTAATACTTTCAAGGACTTCAGTGATATTCTACGTTCTTGGGATTAAATTGAAGTCAAAACTCTTGGATTTATAACTGTGATTCTTCAGTGATGTTAGCACGGTAGCACAAAAACACATTAGAACCTTCATTCCGAATACCTTGTAGAGTTTTCCGATTGGTGAGATTGATAGTGCAGTTTGGGATAATATTCTCAGGATTCATACACTAAATTATTTTTAAGTTTTTTACTTTGTTTCATTTTATATTTTATTTACATATATTTATATTCTGGAAAATTGAATACTTGTTGGGTTTACATTGTCTCGTTACCTAACTTTTAGCCCCTAGATTTAATAGTATCAATATAAATATTCAAACTAAGGATCATAAAGGGAGCCACGTGAGCGATTTAGCTTACAACATCTGATATCTTATCATCCTCTCTACTTAAAGGTCTTAGATCACGTATACAGCTAATGGCTTGTTTTCCCGTGCACACTTGCCATTTTGATTTCAGCACTGAAGAAAGTGGGAGTTTTAACAGCTGTAATTAGTTGCTGAGTGTGAGTCCTTATATTATATATACCGAAAAGCGATTTATATTTGTGCCTTTGATAATTCGATATTGCGTATTTACTACTACCTGGGTGAGCTAACTGATATAAATAAAAAGCATTTCACCTTTTTGTTTACCAGTATTTTATCCTTTGAGAGATATTTTCAAACATCCAATCGCTTGCTTTTGCTTGGAGTTTTCGTTTCACCTACGCCTCAAATATTTTAAATCTAACGGAAAACGTGATTTTTGTTTCAAAGGAATGTGTTTTGTACAATTTTATTGTGCAAGAGTCTAACAAATAGAAAACAATGTTGCTGACACCTGTAAACATTACAGCCCTTCATAGGATTAAGTTTTATATCAATAACATCTAGTTTGACATATTAATAAAACATGGTCCAGAACATTCGGTTGATAAATGGCGAATCTATGTAAGGATGGACGGCGTCTGCGATTCCATGTGGATCCAGAACACAATTAATTTTACCATATATTCTCTACATTTGTTTCTCAGTACTGAACTTTTCACTGTCTGACAATCAATACAAATTATACATTAATCTGAAATACCTTCAAAGATGACTTCACGGTGAAGTTCTTGTCACAGGTTCGCCGGCATCTCTTTGAGTGGCTGGACTGTAAACAAACCAACGTGCAATGGAACACATATTTCACTTTCAGATCATCACTAAGACTTTATTACTCTCTGTACAAGGTCGCTGAAGCACAGAGAGAGAACCACACCACAAGCTCATATTCTAAAGAATAACCAATTACCTTTAAATCCATACGAAGAATGCCTAAATCTAACTCTTGTATCACCACCAAAAAGAGACTGCAAAAATGCTCTAAAAACAGACCGGGACTACATTCGTGTTTACTAAACTGGAACTATAGCTGTGATCTGATTCCATGTACACAGTTTGTGTCGTTTAAGTCGTTAGAAAAACATTCAGGTGGTGACTACAGCGTACAGAAACATAACCTCTAAACTATGTTTTTCTCATCTCATTACTTATCCACATATTCCTTATTAAAATAACGAATACAATAAAAAAACTATAAGCGACTTGTTCTCCAAAATCGCTGGAGAGAATCCCTTTAAAATTGTACACAGGATGCCGATCTGCCTTTGTAAACTACCGTTATTACAAAAATGTGTATTCTGTCATACGTATGTAATTATAAGACTTACTACCTGCATTTAGAAATTATCGTAATTACAAAGATGTATATTCTGTCATATGTATGTAAATATAAGACTTACTACAATACTTTAGGCTTAGAAAATGCTCGTGTATCTTTCGTACATTTATAAAAGATATCTGATCACCATCAAATAGATTCCATTTCTACTATTTCGATGATTTATATATTATTGCCAAAATTCATCTCGATAATAGCATTGCAAAAGATGATTTAAAGTTAAACTGTTATTATAAATCATTAAGGTGTGATCGGACAATCATGAGTAAGCGTAATGGTCTCCTTTCAGAAAACTGTATTTCTAAAACATTTTTACAGATCTATTGTCACCAACCCTTAACGGAATAGGGATAGAAATATGCATGAATGATATATAATCGACCATCCTTCATCTGTATCATCAAACCTAATGGATTCATTTTTCTATGTGTAACGGGGTCGAATTGAGCATGTTGGTTCGGGTGGCTCAAATGGTAGAGGGCCCGATTTAGAGTTAGGGAGGTCACCGGTTCTAACTCTGGCCCGGTCGTGAATTTTTCCCTGCTACATTTGACGCTGTAAGAAGGGTTCGAAGGATTCCACATATGCCTCCAACCGGGTAGGACGGGTGTACTCAAGCGAAAACTGGACCTTCAGGAAGAGAATGTGATGGGATTTCTGCGAATGTCAGATCGGATGGCTCAAATGGTAGAACTCCCGTCGGAAGTTAGGCAGGTCCTAGGTTCTAACCCTAATCTGGCCGATAATTTTCCTTCTACACGTGTAAAAAAAAATACCCAAAATATCTTAATTTATTTTTTTATAGCTAAACCGAATGTTGATGACATTAATATCAGTCTACGCGATATTCACTAGAGAACCAACAACAATCTAAGTAATACAAACGAGCAAAACGTTTTTTTTTTTTTTTTTATTTGTGATGAACATCTTGCACCATATGCTCATTGAAACGCTCTCGTCCATATGGTAAACCACTCTCTATTCTATTCAGTATGTCTCTTTTCATGAAAAAAGAACAAGAAAAGACCTTTTCCACCATTATTGAAAACTGCAAAAGAAATCCCAGTGTATTGTTATGTATATTTGATTTAATTATTTGTTTGTTAGTTTTAAATTTAGCTTTATTCCATTACATGCTATTGTAATGTAACTTTGTTTACTGCATTTGACATTGTCCAGAACTGAGTTTAGTTCTGTTTGACCTGACTGTCTTTCTTTTTAATTTCACTGATAAACCCTTAATAATAAAAACACTGTATCTAGTTTCTGACCTTGTTTCAGAGTCAGTGACAGTTTTGGTAAACAACTTTTTAAATTTTGTTTTTATTCTTTCTCAGAGTAAGGATCATCGAGTTAAATCAAGGCCATACCTGGAGTAAGTGATATGAAACGTGTTTATTGTTACAAACTTCTAATTTTTCTAGAAGATTGGCCCTCATCCGGGAATCTGCTTTACGTCTAAAATTAGTGTACAACTGTTGTCTTGATAGAGATAAGGCAGTCGGTCTCCAAGCAATTGACACGTTAAGTTATGTTGTGACCCGTTTGAGTTGAAATTTTATTTTATTGATTTCAAGTGATTATTTTCCCTGGAAATACATAAGTGTTCCTTCAAAATTCTTGGACAAAGACATTCACTGGAATTTAAACGGAATTCAAAACTGGAATAATATTTTCTGTGATTCAACAAGGAACTGTTGACACAACAGTACTTCGCAGACTACAACAGACGTCATCGCCTTCCATTTTGGATTTCATCGGGATTCGAATTCTAGGACTTCTGTCTTTTACTCTTGGATTATTTTTTTATTTGATTCGTAAAACCATAAGGTTTTTTTCTCGTGTTTCACTTGATATTCTAGGGAAATAAATTATTTGTTTAATTTTACAAAGTTTGTTGTCTTCACTCTTTCTGTTGCTTTTTGTAAGAGCCTAGATTTGTAACAGTATGAAAAGGGAAGTGGAAGGGATTCTTCAAATGACAGGTTTACTTTAATATTGAGTTTTGTTTCAAAAGATATGAACAGAATTTTTGTCAGTCTCTACAACAGCCTCAAACAAGCTTGTATTTAAATACCAATCTGGTTTTCTTCCCAACCATTACACAGTATTTCAGCTCATACACATATACCACAGTATATGTACTGCGCGTGACAGACGGATGGAACATTTGTGATCTTGTAAAATGCTTCTAAGGCATTTGACCATGTTCGGAACACAGGTCTAATGCATATATTATAGTGCAAATGTAATGATAGTTCTCGTGTTCACTGGTGTTTTGACTATCTTCGATTCCAAACAGTTTATGAAAATACTGCCTAATCAAGCAGTCAAAATGTTGCCACGCGGCTCCGTTTTATACCATTTTTTTGGGGGGGGGGGGTAGGTTGTTTTTTCTTTTTTTACAGTGTATATTAATGATATAGGAGGCAACCTCTTGAGTGTAACAAATCTCTTTGCTGATGAAAATTCTCTGGTGTTTTCATCAGATAATACTTATGAAAATGAATATGTACTGCATACAAATTTAAACACAATTGACGATTGGTCAACTCAACTGACTTCAACCAAACTTTATGTAATGTTTATATATCGGTGATAAACAATCATTTCTCTACATGGGTCGTCTGACTTTACAGCGACTGTTAAGATTTGCTTATTTGACTTACTCAAAACATAGTAAAGACGCAAAAAGCTTTGCGTATTCAGCATTTAATTTCTCTGTTCTGTTGATAAAGATAGACATGATGTTCTTCATTTTTAGCTATCGAATTATTCATTATGTGTATGTACACTTGTCCAAACTCTGCCACGATCGAAACTATATTCATTTATGATTTCATTAATTTAAAAAATTATCTCTGTTTCTGTCTCGATACGTCTGTTTCTCTATCTGTTTGTCTGTTTGTCTCTCTCTCTCTCAATCTCCATCCCTCTGCTGAATCGTATATGCTTACATATAATTGTATGAAATCAAATTAGAATTGTGCCGTTTTCCATGTAACTTAATTATCGATTGTATAAAAAAGGCTTATTCTAACTTGTGAAAACTCGTAGCCCAGCCCAATTTGTCAACATTTAATTAGACTAATTTCTACAGAAAGCATCATGACAAAACGGGATTTTATACCTATCCAGCTGATCCCTATCCGTCATCAGATATGGTCGCCGTTGCCACAAATAAAATTTGTTTTGCATCTTCTCCACAACTAATGAGCAGATTTTTCTTATATTTTAAGGAAAGCGTCATGGGTTGATGACTGCACAAACTAAATCTAGAAAAACCCTTTAATGACCTCCCTGCAATATTTGTCCAACATAATAAAGCACAAATGGACAGATAACATCTTGAGAGAGAGAGAGAGAGAGAGAGAGAGAGAGAGAGAGAGAGAGAGAGAGAGAGAGAGAGAGAAGACTTTTATACAAACGAAGATGATCCCGCCATCAAATCTTGCTATAATGCTACCAAAGTATCTCAAGAACTTCGAAACAGAATGTGAATGTGATCAAACTACATGAAACCTATAATGGCATGGAGGGCTTGTAATAATTACACTGGAGGCCAAATCGACCTTCATTTATAGCTGTCGTTGCTAAAAATTAGAAAACGTCAACACATATTTTTCAGGAGATGCTCAGCAGAAATAGGTAAAATTTAAAAGAACGTTGTCTGGTAATAGCTTCGGAAAAACATGTACCAATGATGCTGAATCTAAATCGAATATGGCTGCCACTACTAAAAATGAAAATTTCTTATATGGCTGACGTTACTAAAAATGAAAAATTCTTGAAACAACTCGTTCTCAAATCAACTCATCAGAATCTGACTAAATTTTACGGAAAGCGTATGGTATGATTGCCTCTTAGGTTTTGTACAATGATGATAATCTGGCAGCAATTATGGCTGCTATTACTAAAAATAGAACAAATATTTTTATTTAAATTGTATCACAAAACCCTTTGTTGTTATATCATGACCGTCTTTCGCTCGCGCGCGCGCATGTGTGTGTATGTGTGTGTGTGTGTGTGTGTAGCGAAGGGAGATGGGCTGATACACCGACATATGCAAAAAAACAGTTTTGAAACAAAATGCGAGATCTAAAAAGAATGGGACAAGAATTCACTTCAGATAATTAATTGTATTTCGTCCTTGGCTTTCTTAAGCTGGGCATTTATCTTTTAGCGCAAACGCAGCTTTGTCTGAGTGAGTATATGTTGGACTATACAATAAGGTGGGGGTGAGTTTACTTAAAAGACTAATTTGTAGATATATTTAATAAAAGTAGATAAATTTATGGATGTTACGAATGCAAAGCAGTTGTTAAAACACTGTACTTAGATTTATTCAGCTTTAATAATTACGTTGGCACGGTACACCAGAAACTCTTAGTTGCGAAGGTGCACTGGACTATATTGTGTCCTATCGCATGTATGAAATTACAAGTGTTCGGAGACCAATCCCATCTAGTTATCGCTAAAATATCATATGGAGGGTGTTACAAACTATTAGCAAAGGTGGTTGATTCTATTTGTGAATCCGGTCATTGAATTTAATGGGTATTTTCTACAAGCAGAAGAAACATGCAGAGAGAAGTGGTAAGGACGTACTTTAGCGGCCATGTTCATCTGACAGTACCAAATACATCATGTGATTAGTAGATCGCGATTTTAAGGGGACAGACGTCGTGTGTTACCTTTTCAAAGAGGCAAAGTATGTTTTAATTGGTATGAATGTGACCTCGTGGCACAGACCCGACCATAATAGTCCATATCTAACACGGGTTGTGAAAGGTCACAGAAAACATTGTCAAATGCTACAGGGAGTACAGCGTTTTAAATGTGTTTTTGGTTTGTAATTACATTTAGAACATTTTTCTGGACAATGTTTTGTGTATGGAATTGAAACTTGGTGCGTCCCTTCACCTTTGTTACTTCACTAGCACCCATTACAGGTAATTTGTTACCTTTTACTCTTTTTCTAAAGAGCGATGCTAAGCTAATGACGGTATACCGACGTAGCAGGCAAGAAATAAAAGTGGAAGAAAATTCTATATTTCCACTCTTCACTTGTCGTGGACTGCATCTGTTTAAACCATGAATTATAATAACGCGTCAATGTCTCTATCCACCCTTCCCCCTCCGGAAGATAACTTCAATGTAAAATGTCTTAATCATTGATACTTTTGACATCCTCTAGTAGTTACAAAATGCATCGTAGTGGTCAATGGCGGTATTTCACAGCATCGTAGTGACCAATGGCGGTGCCCTACAGCATTGTAGTGACCAATGGCGATATCCTACAGCAACGTAGTGACCAATACCCCACAGCATCGTAGTGACCAATGGTGGCATCCTACATCGTAGTGACCAATGGCGGTTTCCTACTGCCCAATATCTGGCCGATATCTACTTGTTTCTTGTAATTTTACATCTTGTCAACAAAGAACATACATTTAAATACCTAGGAGCCGAATATGTGATATACATATTCAAAATAATAATTCTCAGACAGGGACATAGGCGGCTGGGAAACTCTCAGGAAAGAAAAATGTACCCAGTCATGTACCTCTGTATATTTATATAGATCTAGTTTCCTTTCTTGTTTTTAGAAAGGCTGAACATAGCTTACATACACATGTACCTAACTTTTTGAAGACCGTGGAGCTGTACAGACTAATTTAATTAAGCTGGTAATTTTCATTTGAATGAAAAGCCCGTATAAGATTCTATAGGTTCTTTAAAAAAATATTTTGATCCCTATATCACGTTAATTACATTCAGGTAGTATTTTGGATTTGACTTACAAAGCTTTTTATTATTGTGTTTGCGATTTAACTCTGGCATTTCTTATACAATCGATTTTCCGATTTTTATTTAGTTTCTGTCTCGAATGTTAGTTTCATTCGGAGTTGTCGTTCGTGATAAGGGTTACTAGCGCTTGGCGCGTTTTCGTTCGTTAAAAAACAATGTATACTGTACATCCGTAACTTTACTAGCTCTATGTCAACCGATTGCTGAGCCTATTCTGCATCTGCAAATTATATCAAACATTCCCTTGTTAGGAGAATGAATCCCAAGTAAATAATTTATTGAATCTTCAGTACGTCTGCATTTTACTTCGTTAACATTATTTACAATACTTATACTTTCTGTACTATCCCATTTTTTAACATATTTGACAATTTCATTTCATTTTTATTAGAATGATTTATTCTTACAGGAAAGCAAAGCCACGTTACAGAGAATTCACACTGAATAATAACAGCTCCAATTCATAAACTATGCAATTGGAGATGTATGACTTCAACTAATGGCATAAGATAATCATCAATCAGCGTGCTGCACAGGTAAACTGACCTATATGGACTCAGGTCACAATTACTACTTCCGGTTAAGAATTGAAGAAAGTAGTCCCGTTTTATTCTAGAGTATCTTTTAACCACTTTCATTCCGGTGGTGATACAACATTTCGTGTTACGGCTCGATGGTCATAAACTAAGTAACATCAAAAAGCAAAACAAACACCTTTTTTTTATAAAAAAAAAAAAAAATAACAAATAATTTAATTATCAAAGTTATAAATGAAAATGAAGTTCTATGAAAATCCCAAAGAATGAAAAGTTCCGAATAAATTTCATAAAAACCAGAAATGTACTGGCCGCCAATAATGGTGATATTGTCAAGATGGCGTTGTCCAGAACTCCTTATAATGATTCGCAATAGTTCCAGAATAATATATTGCCCAAATA
Organism: Megalonaias nervosa; assembly: GCA_016617855.1. Lineage (NCBI taxonomy): Eukaryota > Metazoa > Mollusca > Bivalvia > Unionida > Unionidae > Megalonaias > Megalonaias nervosa. The sequence goes on along the minus strand of JAECUM010038753.1, from coordinate 20,338 downwards.
ATGAGTACGTCCAATTTCTACTGAATAGTCTAAACAAATGTTGTTCCTCTCGAATAATATCTAAGTACAATATAAGACACATCTGCAGACTTACAGCAGAAACAAAAGAAATGAGAATTACTCCATATAGGAACGAATATGATTGTTCAGTTCTCTCCTTATATACACCTCTTACTAAGACTAAATTTCAAAAGATACCCCGCGTGACGGATCTTACTCAATTTGTCTCGAATTTGCCTATTCATGTGACCTAGCCAAACGAATGGGAAGTTCTCAATTCTTTTAAAACCGTCCAAACCCCATCAGCCAATGAGAAATTAACCATAAGTCGTCATTACCTATTATTATTAGTAATTTTCAACATACATGTAAGCATCTATTTATAGATCGTTGCAATTTTACGCTCTTAACAGACCCTATGCCACGTAGGCAAAATCTAATTAAGGATAATCTGTACAACTTTCAACCATGAGTAAAAATTTAAAGAAATAGATATAATCATGCACAAGGAATTACAAAAACAATATAGATATACATAACATTAGACTTAGGCACTTTTGGCATTTACTTACATGTAATTATGGGGGCCCCGAGTGGCCGAGTGGTCTAAAGCGCTGTCCGTTACGGATCACTGCCATCTCACCTCTGTCTGCGTGGGTTCGAGTCTCGGATTCGGCCAATGTAGATATGTGAGAAAGCTTGCCAGTAGCTTCTCTTGGGTCGGTGGTTCTTTCCGGGGTTTTCCCGGGTTCTTCCTCCACCATTAATACTGGCCGCCATGTACAGCCTATCGTGTGCTGAAAAATGGCGTTAAGACCTACAACAACAACAACAACGTGTAATTATTTATTACTTAGAATAGGAACATTATAATGTAGTTGTCTGTGTATTTTGGCGACAGTGCACGATGAATAGTGAGGCATTCCTACTGAAATTTTTGAGTCATTGCACTTTGCTTTGTTTACAGTCAAACCTCTTATAACAATGCCTATCAGCAGAATATCACCATGAATTCTACATTGAAGTCACTTTTGATTAACATAGGATTCATTATATATATATATATATATATATATATATATATATATATATATATATATATATATATATATATATATATATATATGTGTGTGTGTGTGTGTGTGTGTGTGTGTGTGTGTGTGTGTGTGTGTGAGTGTCTGTGATTTGGATTTTTAACTAGCTTTAACAATTTTTCAGTCATAGCGCTACGATGTTTGCAGTGTGACAGTTTATAGTGATGTCTAGCATTGGGGCATCATGTCGCAGACATGTAGCATATGTCCCACCCAGTCACATTATCCTGACACCAGGCCGACCAGTCCTAACACTAACCTCTTAAAGTTGAGCGCCAAGTGAGGCAGGTGTTAGTACCATTTATGTAAGGCTTTGGTATGACTCGGCCTGGGATCGAACCTACGACCTCCCGCATCCGAGGCGGACGCTCTAACCACTAGGCCACCTGAGCGGTCACATATATATAAATATTGATAGACAGAATGGTGGACAGACGTGCCCAGAAAAGAAACCAAATACGTACCTGCCTGCCTGTAGATTGTAACGTACTCGTGTACATAATGAAATATGGGTCTCTGGCTGTAAGCGACCTACAACGAGATGTATGTATTACTCAGTCACTGTTAGTCTCGGTAAAAGAAACAAAAACAAGTAAAGCTACTCTTAGGTAACGCTGTACGCGTCTACGAAATCAGTTACATATAATCGTTGTAATGCACCTACCAAGCTATTTTCTTGCTTTGTTCCTTAACAGTGACTTTAGTGCAACCAGTCTTCAGAATTCAAGTATATTGAACAATCTGGACCAAAAACTTTTGCATCTACAGTTACAATAAAAGAGTGAGCTCAAACCTCTGTTATTTGAATATGAGCGCGTGTTTCCAGATGTTCCAACACGAACAAATACAATGTACAATGGAGTTCAAATTACAGATTCTACACTTGTGAAGCGGCATCCTTACATGATAATTCCACTAAAACAGGAATATTTGAAAAAAGAAATTCAATATTTGCTGGAGAATTATTTCATAGAACCAGGTAAATATTACTGGAGTTCATTTATTCTGGTGCCGAAACCAAACAATTCTTTCCGCATGTGCAACGACAGCAAAGAAAAGTGTGTCACCAAAACAGATTCAGTTTCAATGCCAAGAATCTATGACTGCATTGACAAAATTGGACATGCAAAATATGTCACCACGTTTTGACCTTTTGATGTTGTAATAGGGTTTAACGCCATTTTGCAGCACAAGATAGGCTATCATTGGGCCAGTATTAATGGTGGAGGAAGAACCCGGGAAAACCCCGGAAAGATCCACCGACCCACAAGAAGCTACTGGAAAGCTTTCCTTTCTCGCGTATCCACATCGGCCGAATCGGAGACTCGAACCCACACCGACAGAGGTGAGATAGCAGTGAACCGTAACGGTGAGCGCTTTAGATCACTCGGCCACTCGGGGCCCCCTTGACCTTTGAAATGATCCTGGAAAATTCCGCTCAAGGAAAGATCAAACGAAACTTCTGCATTCAGAACTCCAGATGGACCTTGTCGATATAAAATAATGTTATAGTGTATGAAAGGTTCGCCTTTAAATTTCCTGCGTTTAATGAACATGATTAGATTTAGTCTCGATAACCTGACGCTTTCACCGATGACATCACATCTTCAACGACACAACATGGAAAGATCGCCTTGAAACTATTTGGAGTTTCTTTGATTGATTGAGTGATGTACATTTAACGATTAATTTAAGTAAAAACGAGTTTTGCCGAGCTTGTGTTACACTTGTAGGACATTGTGGCACATGGTCAGTAAAACCTCTAAAAGTTAAAGAGTAACGCAGTCTGAATTATCTGTGCCTATGAAGATGCAACTGTGCGATATTTAGGTATGGCTGGATGTTATCGGACATTTTGGTAAAGTTTTTCCATAATTTGTAAGAGAACCAAGTTTTATTGGTCTGACAAATGTCAGTATGCTTTCGATAAATTAAAAGCTATATTTTGGAGTACTCCAGTTATTTCGATTCCAGATTACAACCAAGCATTAAAGTGTCTATTGATACAAGCGATTTTAGGGATTGGTGGAGTATTCATTCAAGACGACATATGTTGCGGACCACCCAGTGTACTATTGTTTTGAAGTATTAAACAAGTACCAGAGAAAAATATTCATATCCCATTATCGAGAAGGAGTTATTGGCTTTAATATTTCCTTTGCAACACTTTGGAGTGTATATTAATTCAGTCCCTCCAATTATTGCATACAGTGATCACAACCGTTGTTGCAACTTCTCCCTTGTTAGATCTTTATGTGTTATCTAAAAAATTTATGGGGCATTCATCTAGAATGGGAACTTAATTTCAGGTGCTAAAGTTTGCAATTCCTATGGTCGATTTAAAAAAAAAAAAATTATATCATGAGTCGCCGTTTGATTGTTTAAATCAAACTTCCATTTCCAAACATCGTACTATTACCGTTGGCTATGTGTCGCATATGCATGTGTGTGATTTGGATTTTAACGTAGCTTTAACAATTGGTCATTCATATGTCTACGATGTCTGCAGTGTGGCAGTTTATAGTGATGTCTAGCACTGGGGAATCATGCTATTTGGATTTTAAAGACGTTATACAAGATAATTCATAGAGCAAGTCCAAAGTTTACATGTGATAAACAGACGCTGTTCCACGTATTTGAACTTTTCATATTATCCTTTGATCATTTTTTTTTTACTCCAGGCTTATCCATTAAAAAAATTGTATCTAGATCTGATATAATTACAAACATTGAGCCTATTCTCTGAAAACGATTAAATAAAAACTATTCATTGTTCATTTCAATGAATGTAAATCTATGTAGTTTTCAGAGGTTCTTTTCAAGAAAAGTCTCCATTTATAAAAGTTTCTTTTATTCGTCTAGATAAAGAAGTTCAAGTATGGACCTCCATATCAATGCTTTCTGTTTCCATAGCAACACATTAAAATTTATATAAAATGCAGTTTCCTCGTTTCAGAATCAAATCAATAGACAAAATTAAAGTACCATATTAGGACTTTGACTTTAAGAAATGATGTTTGAAATTTAATACGAATAAAAGGATTAGACATTGGTTACATTATTGCACTATTTACAAACAACCTGTCAGTGCTGAAATGTAACATCTAGACATGCTTAAGGCCCTTGGATCACTACGAAACTTAGACAAGGATCAGTGTATCGTTTGGGTTGTGTCACAGGAATCACGATATATAGAAACCTGATCCGAATTTGGTAACAGCTCAGCGATGACTTTAATTACATTAGTGTCTTTAAAATTTGAATCATACAAGTAACCCAATTCCTAAATCGAAGTAACCTGTTCAAGGCAATACATTTATCGGGAAGAAACCTCAGTTATCAAAAATCACTCAAAGTATTTTATACATCACCTTATGCTCTCAATGGATGACTCGTTTTCTAACGGAATGAAAAGAAATCTGTACAAAAGCAAAAATGACAACTGTAAGCCAAGGGTTTGCAAACATTATCGAATTTATTGTTATTGCAAGTACACTCATGCTACTGCATCATTGATATGGTATCCAGTTTTGTTACAAGTACTCTTGCATTGGTGTGTCATTTGACAAGATAGTCATTTATAATACATTTATAATACAGGTACAATTATACCTAACATATCAATAATCAGGTATTCACTTTTATAACAAGTACTATTATGTCTGTTAGAAATTTTATCACTTTTAACTACCTTCGATGGCTTGAATGACATGACAGAAGTGAAACAAAATATTCCATCTGAAACAGACTTGTAATATCCTTCATGTCATGGGTTGGATTTGTCACGATTATTTAAAAGAATTTCCATATTAAAAACGAGACCAGGTAGCATTATTCAAGTCTGGTTGCGCTAGCTAAGGACAGCTCATGGTCAAATTAGTGGCCGCCCTCCGATGACGTGCAGTTGATGTTCGATTTATTCAAACCGGCTGCCTCTAAAGCTAGCTCAACGTCGCATGAATCTAAAGCAGCTAAAAACTCCAGGAGTTTGCTTTTAAGTGCAGCATCTTCTGTGCTGACAGCTTTTAGGCGCTGGAGTTTGTCCATATCTCCTTGGAAGCACGGATGCCTTTTGATCACCTTAACAGTCTCTAGACATTCCTTCTGGCATTTTCCAAGTGTGGTACAATTGTCCATAACAGATTTGTATATGGCTGATGATTCAGGAATGGAAGTGTTGAAGATGTCCTTGTGCCAGCATCCTTGAATCACATCTTTCTCCCAGTCACAAATCGAAACATTGTTCCATTGGCTACAGTCAGGGTTTGGAAAATTTTCCTTAGGGTAATACGTGATGAAGCCATAACACATTTCTTTCGAAGTATCCATACCATACGTGGTTGTCGTAAATCGCGTTGTTGAACTAAAAACGCAGGTCGTCTTCAATTCATCACCAGGTTGTACCTGAATTGGGCTGTCATACCTATAATAAGATAACGATTGAATAGATGCTTTTGTGAGAGTATATTTTTAATCATTGAAACGTTATGTTCTAACTCTGAAACTATGACGCTCTGAATTGGATTTGCGATACTTGCTGCTTGTCAACGAAAAACAATATCAATGTTTACGATAATAGAAGTGAGTGAATCAATTATGAACTTGAGATTAATTTATAATATTTGATTGTTTGATTGTTTAATATCGATTAACATCGATCATCATCGTCTGGGAAAAAAATATTTACAAATATTGGGCCAAAATTGTGAGGTTTTCCTGTTTATCAATTCAAAGGCCCAAGTGCAGTGATTAAGCTTTCATAAAATGTTTTGAAATGTTCGAACTGTTTTTACTATACGGTTTTGTTGTTTACCTTCTATTGAAATTTTATATGAAACCTACAAAGAAACATTCTGACAAGTTTATCCATGTTTATGCTAATTAAGTTACAGGTACACAAGTTCTTTTCCTTCTGGTCATTATGATATTTTTACGTTTTTAAGTTGCATACTTATGATTCACTGGGCTTTCAAAGCTGTAATTTTCGTCAAAGGCAATATCTCGCAGCTTACTTCCATTCCGCAACAGCTCAGTCCGTTGCTGTTTTCCTGAAATTAAAATTTGCATGTATCGTCCACTCTATGCATATGGTTCTACATTATCCTATAGTGTGATATTAGTCAATTTTAAATTTTGAATCATACCTCACCTTCAGTCTATGGCATGACACGACTAATTCGTCTCTTTGACATTCCAAGAAAATGTTCACGAAGGCTACAATTATTCGCAAAATGGTTCTTGGGTGAATGTATTTTGTTTCCATAGTCTAAAGAAGATTATATTTTGGTCATCCAGCATGCACAATGCATGCATACCAATACGTCTTTTCTCAAAGAGGTGTTATTCGTTTTACTTACAGACCACAATAAACCTTTATGAACTGAACCTTACAACCACACACTCCACGTATAAGGATTTGAAATATAAAATACAATTTTAAACTTGCACATGTTTGCTTATTGAGTTAACTACGTTCTATTCTGCGAGTCACAACTTTACAAGTGAATAACCAGATTACTAGCTGCATATTTTTAACATACCTAAATAATGCATGTGGTTGAGGGCAGTAATTATGTTTATGTTGCCGGTCATCAGTTTCCTTGTGCACTCTCCTGGGCATGTGCCTATAGCTGTGACAGCTCTTTCGCCAGGAGGGATGTCAAGGTATGTCTGACCAATCATAAGAACGCCTGCGTCATATGGGCGGAGCTTTGACGTATAGTACAAGGTCATACCAGAACTGTCGGTAGTTCCTTTAATCAGCGTAGGATTGTTCCAGTGGAACTGAAAAGAAACATTACCCTTGGAAACATTCTAGACATTGCTGAATATGCAAAATTCAAAATACACTCTTGCAAAAATAAAAATACAATTTTAGGTGACATGTGAAATCTTGACGGGCACCATTTCGAAGGTTATCTGGAAATATGAACTGCATTGTCATATAGCACTTATCATTTCTAAGATTCCGATAAAAAGAAAACAAGTACTATTATCTAAACATAGTTCATTTGCCCATTATTCGGCCATTAACTTCACCTAAAAACCAAATGCCTCCCCTGGCCTGTGTCAGATTGCAAACTATCACAGCGACTAAAGTTTCGATCAACTTTTTTGTTCACACATTATAAACTGACTTCTGACTTACCTGAAAGGTAGCTCTGTTGTAACCATTCACACCGATTCGGAATCCACTATTGTTATGGTGGCACTCTCCGGACGCCCCTACCGCCCACAATCCGATTATATCTGTACATTTTGAACTCGGCCATATATCACAGTCATAGGGTTGATTCAACGGAATCATAGAACCTCGCAAGAGAAACAATATGCAATAAATTTTTTATTAACTTGTGCATTATGCACGAGAACAAGTCTTATGTAATCACTTTAATAGTGTGCAAATTTCCTAACTTAATATTTAATACAAGTTCTTGTGATGTCATGAACAAACTCAAATATTCATTATTATGCAATCAATAATAGGCAACAACTTAAGACCTCGGTAAGGCTCTAATTGATGAACCAAATGGGTGCTTGCTAATGTCTTGTCCGTTTGCATAACGAATTTTTACACCTGAATCACTTGTAATAACTCTCTATCGTTCTCTTTCTAAAGTTTTGATACTTTAATTGTTTTTTGTTTAAAGCAAGCATTAAGCGAATGGTAAGGAACTACTCACCCTCCTCTTTGCATCCGTAAATAAGAACGTGATGCATGGCATTCGCGTTGTCAATGATGGC
>JAECUM010038753.1:0-10000 GCA_016617855.1 Megalonaias nervosa | reverse complement strand
TTGGTTTTAACGTCACTTATCACACATTATTGGCTATTTCGTTATGAGGAAATGTGAGAGAAGTGCCTTTCTCAAGGCCAAACTGGGGTTCTACCAGTTGAGTCACAGCGTCTGTTGTCAGCTTATATCGTGTTTTTGAAGCAGGTCTTACGACACTAAGAACCTATAAATGTCATGTTGAAAATATATAATATTACAATACTATAAATTATAATTTATTATATGCTCATTGTTTTCTCCGTTAACTTTACATGTCACAATCATGCAATATTTTACAATATTGAACTCGCGGGCTCCATTCATACTGCATTCACGCGAATAAAGAGCTACTTTCTATTGTAAACAAACAATTTGTTTCTGAATGAACTAAAGCTGATGTTTCGTTGACTGCCACATACCAGCTGCTTTGGCACATTCCGCATTAACTTTTTTATACAATGTTTCAGATTTAGGCTAGCTATGACGCCAGACAGGGTCATGCAAGTGACAAGGCATAAACTATCTTTAGCTGGTAATAAGAATGGCAAAATATATACTTAGTTTTACATCCTGAATTTCCTCAAAATGTACTTTCTTAGCTCTGCAAATACGAATTACATGAGCCATGTCATGGGTTCTCAAGCTTGATTACACATTTCGAAATTGTACTGTAATTTCGACTATATTCCAAGTGCAATTACATCCTCCTTACTGCACTCAAAATGAAATAAAACATTAAATTCCATAGCGTCTTTTCGATAAAGAAATCGAAAGACTTCATATTTTTCCCCACAGTATGATTTGAAACATTCAATTACAGAACAGAAACACACTTGCAGATGTCAACACGCTTCTTCCTCGCTGCTTCAATCCGATGTATATTTCATGTAGAATTGACAGACGCTGCTGAAATCCGATGCACTTCATGTAGATAAGTCCAGTCCATAATCACGAAATTTCGTGGAATCGACAAAAATACCAAAATCTAGTCATTCCAGATCAAATGGAAAAGTTATTGCAATGCGCATTCATTCACAATATGACTCCAAATTTCAATTTTAAGTAGACCAAAACGCAATTTTCTTTCGAAACTTACGTCTAGTGCGCGACCAAGTTCAAATTTATTTGGGCGGAGTTACGTGCGCATTAATAATGTTGTGTAATGATGAATCTACGCTTTTGTATTTAGTTTGGAATACGGCATACATTCAGTTACTTTGTTTCTTGTAGTGTATTTTTGTTTATATATGTAAGCCTTGGATAGAATAAGAAAATGAGCATATAATAGGAAGGTTACTGCATTTGTATGGGAAAATATGAACTCGTTTTGTCGATGGATATACTGCACTCCCAAGGTCGTGAAGTATACCCATCCGAAAAACTCGTTCATATTTTCCCATACAAATGCAGTAACCTATAAATACATTATATAATATGTAATAGTTTTTATTACAATTGCATAATATATAATTATATATAATAATGCATGATAATATATAACACTATTTTAACAGCATGATATTGTTGTTGGTGATATTAACAGCTATGCTATTAACCTGGATGAGATAGACCTGATGACCTTGAGGGGCTTTGACCTCTACTCCAGACGCAGTTCGGGTCCCCCAGTTCTTCTCCGTTTGTTTTACCGTCTCCGTCCGAGTCCTGGCGACACAGTTCCACTGACCATCTCTATAACCAGGCAACCATAACATTTCAGAGTGCATACCAATGTGAGAAAATATTTTGCATGAAATTCATTTTATTATGCTCAAGACAAACATTCCTTCATGGATTAAACGCTTCATGCTTAGCGTTTTATGTATTCTTGATCTTTCGTCTCCGTCCTTTCCAGATTCACTATGGTTTTATCTTTTGCCTCATTTCTGGATTCTCTACGATTTATAAGCCGTTTCATATTTTGCCTCTTCTTCCCGGATTCACTACAATTTATTATCTGATTTACATTTTGTCTGTTCAGTCTGGATTCACTACAATTTATGATCTGTTTTATCTTTTGGCTCCTTCCTTTCTGGACTCACTAGAACTGTTATATTTTTAACATTTTAGTTTTATTCTGTTCCTTTCGTTTACTATTTTTGTTGATTAGCTAATTTCGCTATGGAGTTAATCTTGCAGAGAATTGCACGAGTTACGTCAAAAATATAAAGCTCGTTATTAACGCATTCGTAACGTTCTGTTGAGAGAAAATACACATTGTAGCAATGTTCAGCAAACTATTTTGTTACATGTGGCTAGTAGAAAGCTTAATCTTAAACTTTCGAGACAAAATGCAAATAATTAATACAGCACACGTATTTTATGTACCTCTCCTGCTTTTTGGAAATCAAGGCCAAATGGGTTTCTCACGCTTCCTCCCAACACATTCTTGTGTCCCACTCCGTACCATATAAAATTGTCCTTACAGGGATGAGGTACTACTTTTCCATTGGGAATACTTTCCTGAAACATTTGATATCCCCATATCCCATCTAGCAGCAGGATAGCGCATGCCCAGTCAACAAAATACCTGTATGCAAAAGAATTGTTCTTATCAAATTAATCACGATTTGAGTTTTGAATCCCGAATGCCATTTTCAGTTAGGTTAATAATAGGTAATTGGGCCATTACTGAAAATAATCTGCTTATCCTGACACCTGAAGGAATATCCTATTCATTTTGCATCTTGTTGATTTTCATCTTAATTTTAGCGAAATGAAATGGAATATATTTAAGAACAGAAATATGTAAAACAAGAACAATACAAGCACACTTAAACGTCAATATTACTATCAGCATGAAACTTCTTGAAAATTATTATACATTGACACAATTTACTTGTTTCAGGATAGGATTTCATATTTATTATGTTCTTGATAGAAGCCACAGAATATTGTTCGACACTTAATTGCACATTTTTTTTAAACAGGTATTTCGATTAATTATATTTGGTTTATGTCACATGGGTTCCTAAACTACCAAGCGGAACATTACGTATGCCATGTAATCGAAAAGACGTTTTCTTTTTGAAAATCATTTAGTACTCACGTACATCATAAAAAGGCCCGACATCAGGATCAATTAGCACTGTTTGTCCACACAATAAAAATGACCCTCTTGTTGACCTTATGCATGTATTAACGCTGTGTTGGATAGTGTTTCGTGTTGTGCATTGTCAGTGGTATCCTTAAAGGCGGGATTGCCTGTCACGTCCACCACCACGGATCAAATGCTTCCGTGAGCATGTCGCAGAATGAATCTTACTTAATGATTAAATTTATGAAAATCAATGGATTTAGAGAACTTGGCATGGTTCCGAGTTATTTGCTGGATCAGTTTGTTCCACTGTGAAACAACTAGCGCAGCTAGCAATTCAGTATAATTTATACATGTTCATGGCAGATTACGTCAATTGATGTTAGCATTAAAAATGCACATTTACATCACATAATGCTATGAGAAGTAAGTTGTAGTAACTTGTTTTGTCTTTGACGACACTCGATCATTTCATATTAGGTTTAAAGGGACAATAAACTGAACTTTGTTTACTAATTGCGTTTCTAGACACCTATACAAACTGTCAAGAGTAATGTAACAAAACAAAATCAGTTTGACTTATGTAATATTCAAGACAATTGTCTAAAGACCTGTACAATACTTGAGATATAATCAAACTAAACCTTCAGAGATACAGGCATACACATAGACATACTTGTGCATAGTAAACTCACCTCATATTGATATTCCCTATAAGGTTGCTGAGTATATCACTGAAAGCATAGCATGCTATCCAGTTTTTATATACTCCCCATTTCAGGTCATAAAGATCGCTATTTCGAAATACTGTCTGAGGACCTTAGCTTTACTCACATCTGAATTCAACGACCATAGCTAGACCCCGAGATTAACGTGCAACCATACGAAACATTAACCCTGTCCGCCAAATATTATCCGTTCCAATTTTTTATGCAAATGAGATTCCCAGTGCACAAGTAGGACAGTCAAGTCTTAACTCATTATTTAGTCATACTATGTTTGCTGCATTGTACCGATATTAAAGCTTATATGCCTAGCATGGTCATTTCAGCATGGATTTTGGCCAAATATTTATAAAATGAGCAATTAGTTTTAACTCCTACGTGTATTTAGATTACAGTATCGTAATTGCAAATAGAAACATAATTAATCAACTACCACTTAAAATAAGCAATTTAATTTTGTTTTGTTTCTAAATCTTCTCTAGACAATGGCAAGGTCGGCAACATTTCAAAAATAGTTTGAAGCATCGCTGGTGTCACTGATGAGTAACCGCAATATTGCAAATACATGGTTACGACGTTAAATCAAAAGTATATGTGATTCTTTTTGACTATATCAATTTTCTGGTGAATTTTTTACAACCAAAATAATAAAGAAAATTGTCTGTTTTAGTGGTAATTGATTAACTATGTATGAATATTTATAATTAAAATAATGTAGTCAGCGTTCAATTACTCCAGTCAGAATTAATTACATAGCATAATTTATGGTGAGTTCGTTGAAGTCTTATGGTCTAAATACACGGTATAATGGCCAAAATGAACATAGAAACCTAACTAGACTGCCAATACCTCGTATTCTCAGAGTGAACGAGACAGTATTATATGAATGTCCGGTGCCTTGCCGCCTTCAATGCTTTGGTAAAATATTACAAAAGGGCAACTACGGAGATAGATACGTAAAAGACCTAGTGGGTCTACTCAGTTGTCTTTATACAGACTATAACATTAAGGTTTCAGTTCCCATTTTGGCCATTTAGGGTCGGCCCTATACCAAATGACAACCTAGGCTTGAAGTGTCTTCGCAGACCTCCCCACCCCATCCCCGGTCTCCTGCCCCTAAACCTAAATCCGATGATACTGTGGCTGATACCAAATGCACGTGGGCCAGATAATCATAGCAGAAACTAAATACCTTAATTAATTCTAACTGATAAGAGTATCTGGACTCCCAAATTTTATGGTTAGATATACAATGATTTTACTGTCTGGGCTTTTTGTGTGAACCCGTTAAAAGGAGATTCGAGAGTACTTTTAATAGCCGAGTTCCTCCAAGTACGAGCCATTCAACGAAATTCATTTTTTTTTCCTTTCAGATGGTAGTGTTTGAAAGATAATGAAATTGTTATTTATTTTAAGACATTGGATAGCAACATTGTTTCTTTTGCTAGCATTGATACAAAGCGTTTCTTCCGCTTTCCAAGAACACAGATTGGCAACGGTCTACATATAAATAGATGTAAGCCAAATGTGCGCTTTGAATGAAAGGCTGAGTTTCGAATAATTTCGATTAAAACAACATTACTTTGGTTATTGTTTTTGATGCGGACGTTTAGAATGTTTCGTAAAAAGATCTTGGTTATAATTTTATGTTTGACACATCCCACTCCTAACCCCATGGTTATAATTTTACATCTGTAGTATAAGACATACATCTGTATCTAAGACAGCCATCTGTATCTAAGACATACATCTGTATCTAAGACAGCCATCTGTATCTAAGACATACATCTCTATCTAAGACATATAAGACATACATCTGTATCTAAGACAGCCATCTGTATCTAAGACATACATCTGTAGCTAAGACAGCCATCTGTATCTAAGACATACATCTGTATCTAAGACATACATCTGTATCTAAGACAGCCATCTGTATCTAAGACATATATCTGTAGCTAAGACAGCCATCTGTATCTAAGACAGCCATCTGTATCTAAGACATATATCTGTATCTAAGACATACATCTGTAATCTCAAACATATATCTGTAGTCTAAGACATACATCTGTATCTAAGACATACATCTGTATCTAAGACAGCCATCTGTATCTAAGACATACATCTGTAGCTAAGACAGCCATCTGTATCTAAGACAGCCATCTGTATCTAAGACATATATCTGTATATAAGACATACATCTGTAATCTCAAACATATATCTGTAGTCTAAGACATACATCTGTAGTCTAAGACAGCTATCTGTGGTCTAAAAAATGCCTGTGTTCTAAGACATCCATATGTGGTCTAAGACATACATCTGTAGTCTAAGACATACATCTGTGGTCTAAGACATACATCTGTGGTCTAACTCATACATATGTGGTCTAAGAAATATATCTGTCTTCTAGGACATACATCTGTTGTCTAAGACATACATCTGTTGTTTAAGACACACATCTGTGGTGTAAACATCCACACTATGGACATGATCCTTTTGTTTCATATGCTAAGCTCTGACCTGGTAGTTAGTGCTTACAGCATGTACACGAGTGTTTATGTATATAATTTAAATGGATATTTACATTACTTTAAAACGATAGTGCTGAATTATTATCGGCAAGATAGTACATCAATTGTCTCTCATTAAGAACATTAAGCTGTATATAGTTTAAAAGGAAATGGAGATTTTATACTGAAACTCTGATAATCTTTGCTAGGCCTCTACATCTAAAGCACTTTTTCACATTTGTAATTCAAAGTGAGTGCGAGTGTGATTAGACATGTAGTAATCACTTACATGTTAACAAATCACCTTACAAATCAGTATTGAGATATTAGGTTTAATTTAATATAGAAAACACAGATTGCTATATCAAAAGCACTCGAGACAGCAAAATTTTATATCCGGACGTGTTCTGTGAAGTCCGCTAGCTTCATTTACAGGAGGGCAGCGATGGTTATCAGTGGGCGAAATACATATGCAAACAAATATACACCCCTTTCTACCATGCAGCATAAACTATCAATGTTGGGAGTGCTCAAAGCCCAAGGGGGTTTCATGCAGCCGAGTATTCCCTTTGACAGATTTTACAAACCTGAGTTGTAAGATGGCGTGTATGTTTATAATAAAATACGTAGCAATACCAACACCTTCATATATAAATACACACACACACACACACACACACACACACACACACACGAGCGCGCGCTTATGCACACACACCTTTTTCTGCCTTGCATCAGAAGCAAGATCCGCCCAAGAAAGATAACAATACAGACACAGTGTTCTTGTAGCAGCACTGGCACACAACAAAATCCTTTTCACTCCACTTTAGAACTTCTGTCCCTATCACTTACTGTAAATTAACAGTAGAAGTAAAGTTCAGAATAGAAATCAAACAGCCTTCCAACAAACAATTTAATCACTTTAACAATAAAGTAAAAATCTAAAACAATAAAGCAGAGCCTTCACCCAAATTTAACTCACCCTTCTGACTCTTAGTGGTGGGAACTTCATAAATCAACTCAGATCAATCCAATTTATAATTTAATTTTCCCCTTCCATTAACCTCACTTGTATATGCTTATGGTGGATATCGTAGTTTTTTTTAAACAGACACACCCAAGATAAATTTAAGAAAAAACAATAAACCAACACACACAAAATAATAATAATAATTATAATAATAATAATAATAATAATAATAATAATAATGATAATAATGTTGGTTATTTGAATTCTAATGTCATAATCAATAATGTCAGTACACTTAGCTAGAACCCATTCAAAAAGAGCCACCTTCTCACCAATATAAAATTGGACACCCCAAGGTGATACAAAGCAAAGACCATCAGTGATAGGTGCAGGAATTGGACGTATAGCAACCCGAACCACTGACCTTCCATAGGAGTTGGTCTTAAGCCAATATAATGAGGACTCAACTGCACGTTGAAATACGTGATTATCCAGCTACTCAAGTGAACAAATGTGAATCGGTGTATGAACATGTAATAAATACTAGGGCCCTCAGTAATATAATTATAGACAATATAAGGCGGTCCTAGGACGAGGCCGTCTGGGCCAACTGCACAAGGCAGCAACCAATGGACATGCAGCAGACTGATCCATTGACCTGCCCCACAAATAATGAAACATATGATGTGGTCCTGAGGCCAGACCATCAGAATCCCACTGCACAACACAGAACCTGATTAAGCAAACTTCACAAATTCTGGTCACTTTTGATAACCGATCACTTCTACTTTGGCATTATGTGATTGCCGACTACAAGCTAGATTTACTTTTTACCTCCGAAAGTGAAGAGCTTTACAACATGCAAAACTACGCACCTCCGAAAATGAAGATTTAACAACGGAAGTGTTGCAATAGCATCGGCAATTATACGCTTTCCAAAAACACACATCATCACACTTTTTTTTTTAAACAATTGTGCTTAGTTTAAAATTACTTCCAAGAGATGCATTAAATTGATTTCAGTAAGTCAGGAAAATTAACAAAGTAATGGGGCCAAGTGTTTCGAACTAATTTGTTGCTCTTAACATACAGACGTGACCTCAGTATTGGCCGGCTTAGGGATAATATCCAAAATTGGATAGAAAATCGCCAGACAGCAGAGTCGCTTATTTAGTGACTATGGTGTAGAGTGCCTGATTAACCACTACTCCTTTAGTAAAAAAAGGTAAAAATCCTCACTGTATGCATATGTATAATTTTTTTTAGAACAAATACAGATTAAAACAATATAGATTCCTCTCACTGGAACCAACTTCGAACACTCCTGAATTCATGCCATGTCGTGCTGTTTGATGTCCGTCTCCCTACTAATACTACACTCGCTAATTGCTTCTTTCAAAAGCCATAGGGCAGGGTTGTTCGAAAAATATTTAGGTTCTTTTTATATGAATGCAAGATGACACAAAATTCAGTTGGCACAATTAAAATAAATATTTACCCTTGGACATAATGTAGCCCTTCCCAAGCATCTGAGCATCCTTTTAAAGCATCTTTCCCTCCTTTTGCCGTACCGGACATTTTCAACTAAATAAATAATTAAATAGTGCGTCTTCATATCTTTATTAACTAGTAGTTCATGGAGTAATGACCACAGACAATTATAATTCAAATTCATTCATTCATATAAGGGGAACAGTCTTCCCCCAGCCAACCAGAAAGTGAACATCGAGGAGAATAGCCGCTGTAAATGAGAAGTGATGTGCGGGACAACCTGCAGCTGCCAAGGGTTGATACTTGCAGTTATAGGTCACCCAGCCCCAACAGTTGATATGTTCATCATGTAAGGAAGGAGGAGGACTGCATAGATCATGTACGGAAGAAAGGACTGTAGAATTTATATATGACAAACATCTGTATGCAGCATCCGATCGTTAAATGCATTGTTCGAGTGGCAGACAAATCATGTGTAACATTGCTAAAGGATGACAGAGTTATCTTAGCCAAGTTTGATATTGTATGGAACTGGTTCATAAATAACATTCAAATCTTATGTCTTCAGGACACATATAGACTAATACCGCATGCATCTTTAGAAAAAAAAATCAATCCTACCGTAAGTAAAGTTGAAACAGAATATAGGAATAATTAAATGCTTGGGAAAAAATTAAATTATTACAGGAAAAAAATCACAGCTCTTCTTAAAAGTATATTTAACATTGTAAACTTTACACATAAAAGACCCCAAAATAACGAATAATATAGTGTAATAATCTCATAGGCGTGGTTTCTTCCTCTTGTCATCCAATTTACACACGTACACAAGAAATACAACATCATCATGAACATCAATAACAATAACAACAAAACCCATCACACTGACAACGACTTCGTGTTGATAAATAGCTGCTGGAATAATGTACGTTATCTTTACTCGAAAGAGAGCTGTTGAAATAGCGTGAGTGGGTCATTTTTAAAATAATTTCTTCAAATTAGACGCTTCATTGTGCATAATAAAAAGACTCCGTGATCAAATATACTTCGAAGATAAATTTCTTATATTAATGGCGGGAAAAAGTCATTCTTTAGTGGAAATGAAGATAGCGGCAAACTAAACTCACGTGCATATGCTACGCCGGTCACAAAATAATTCAGGGTTAAATACAGGAATTGTCAATAATAAACGTGAAGCAGTCTATAGATTTTTCACTGATTCAGCAGGATGAACATTCATACTCATTAAAAGTTTAAAACTTCTGAGCAAAAACAAACAAACAAACAAACCCAC